>JBBPMS010000116.1:43368-60036 GCA_038090435.1 Phylloporus scabripes | reverse complement strand
TGAGCAATTTTGCAGTACTTCTTTTCTTTTAGTTCAAGCAGCTTAGAAGGATGAATGACCTGAATGCACTGGAAAATCTCACGACTTTACCGAACTTGCGATGCCAGACCTCATAGAGCGCGCCGGGCGGGCCATGATAGAGAGCTTGCTCCTCGCCCCACAGCCATGAGCGAGACTTAGGACCAGGGACATGCCACAAGGCGAAGACGGTGAACAATCTGAGATGTATGAAGCGCAGAAAGCATACAAGGCCCAAAGCGAAGGCAATATACACCACCTGTGGCATTGAATGACGAGCGAGGGTGGTATCGCTGCATGTCTTATATGTAGCTGTTGATTACTGAGTGAGGGTGTCTAAACTGGCAAGCTGACATGGATGGAACTTGTCAAACGAACACCTTGATGTCGAAACTCCATCGTCCAGAGTCACCCGCGAAGTCTCATATCCGCCACCGGCCCATTGTCAACGCGGAAGATCAGGCAGACATGCAAACGCACAAGAAATCGATCAGCTCCTCTTTGGATAGTATTCATATTCCCCCACGTACGAGTATGGCACGCTCAGGTCGAAGAGCCTCGGACGCAGCTGAACGCGACGCAGTCGAGTTGTCTCTCTTGTCGCCAGAGCACGGCGACAATGAAGTCGGCGAGCATAGAAAAACCAGGGTTCTTTCCGTCAGAGACAGAAAAGCAATGATATTGTTAATCGTTCTTTGTCCGTCTCCTCTTTCCCAACCTTGTCTTATAAGGCTCATTCTCCCTAGACCTCATTCAAGGAGTTCCGGTGCGTAACACCCGCCTTTGCCATTGCCATGCTTACCCATACTTGCAGTTGGGCCTTGCGCTCGGTATGCAAGCCTTGTTCTTTCAGTTCTTCATCTAACAACTCAGTATTTGAGGCTCCGTACCATTCATTTTACGAGAACATCTATCTTACTCCCAACTCGGAGTATTCGCTCTTTCCAATTACCCGTATTCTTTAAAGCTACTCTGGTCGCCTATCGTCGATTCCATCTTTTTTTCCTCGATCGGACGACGAAAGTCATGGATTATTCCAATGCAGCTGATAATTGGTTCCATGATGCTCTACATTTCGAGAAATGCCGAGAGATTATTCGACCATGTTCGCTTATTCCCTCTTTTGTTTTGTCATTGGTCATGCTGAGCCTTATTTCAGCCAGCAGACAACGTGTACGAACTCACGTTCGTATTTACTTCCCTTGTTTTCTTCTCCGCAACGCAAGGCATGTACTTTACCTTCGTTTTGCCACGCTTCGTGACTGTTGACATCACCCTCTGCGACAGACATTGCCGTAGAT
Organism: Phylloporus scabripes; assembly: GCA_038090435.1. Classification (NCBI taxonomy): domain Eukaryota; kingdom Fungi; phylum Basidiomycota; class Agaricomycetes; order Boletales; family Boletaceae; genus Phylloporus; species Phylloporus scabripes. The sequence goes on along the minus strand of JBBPMS010000116.1, from coordinate 58,717 downwards.
GGGTGGGCACTGACTCTCTTGTCACAAGAAAACCTGTCTTTTGCATCCACTTGTCAAACAATTGGCTTGAATACAGGTTTCTTTGCATCATTTACGGTATTTCTGGCACTCAACAGTGAAGCATTCTCGTGCGTCAAATTTTCTCTTACCTGTTGTCTGCTGACATCCTCTCCAGTCAAAAATGGGGAATACCACTTTTGAGCATGAGCACATATTTACAGTTTTGCAGCCTCTTATGCTTTGGCGTCACGTTCTGGCTCATCTTTTTCGAGAAAGAGGTCCGTTCGATTACAAACACCTGAGTTTCGGATTTCTCATCCCATTGCAGGGAGCTGAGTCGCTTGATGATTCTGAAATGACGGTCACATCCGTCTACAAGACCATCTGGGATATTTGCAAATTGAAACGTAGGCGAAGATAATCTACAAGCAGTTGATGGTCTTGATATGCCACTCCACAGATGTGCAAGCACTCATCATCATGCATTGCTTTGCCAAGATCGGGTTCCAAGCCAATGATTCGGTTACAAGTCTCAAGATGATTGAAAAGGGTTTGGGCCGTGAAGACCTCGCTGTCGTGGTTCTAATAGATTTTCCATTTCAAATCATTGGCGGTTGGTTCGCTGCCAAGTGGTCAAGTGGCAACAAGCCGCTGCGCCCTTGGATATGGGCATTTTGGCCGCGGCTGTTTTTTGCCTTGGTATCCACGGCCATTGTTTATTGGTTTCCAACGCCGCCACTATCTTATGGGTTCTTCACGTACCTGGTAACACACACCGTTCTACAGGGATTTGCGTCGTGGGTGTGCTTCATCTTGCAGCCCTATCGTCTTCTCAACTATTCAATAGCACTATTCAATTTGTGGGAATTTCGGCGTTTCACACAAGGATCTCGGACCCATTGATCGGAGGAACTTATATGACGGTGAGGATTCAGGGCTTTTTGCCGTTTGTACAGGCGTTTTGACCCCGTGCAGCTGCTCAATACGTTCGCGAATCTGGGAGGTACTTGGCCAAAGTATTTTATTCTGAAAGGTTAGTTTACCGAAACGGGTGGCTTGTAGCTGACGGTCCACAAGGCGTGGACTACTTTAGTGAGGCGTACTGTCGAGTCAAGGATGCAGACACGGAACTGCTCGTGAAAGGTATGAGAGAAGGGTTGCACCGCAGTGGGAGGGGCTGACGTGCGGTGCAGCTGCTGAATGTGTGTCTGAGCGAGGCAAGGATCTTTGTGCCGACATCAGTGGAGAATGTGTGACGGAGCAGGACGGGTACTATTACATCTCTGCGATCTGCATGGCCTTTGGGGTGCTGTTTCTTGTTGGATACATTATCCCTACGGCGCGCAGACTACAAGGTGAGTGTCTATCGTGGACTACGTAGCGTTGACGAACGCGATGTTAGGGCTTCCGGTACATCGGTGGAGGGTGAATGTGGACCTGCCCTAAACAGTAGCGGAGGGGGTTAGTACTTGTAATTAAACGCGACTTTTCCACAAGTTGTCTCTTTTGAAATCAAATCACATCGTCGCTTTAAAATGGCTGCTACTTCCACAATGCACTTCGGTCCTGAATGGATGCGCGCAAAGACACAGTCTTGCCCCACCCGCCAGCAGGCTCCGCCATCGCCGCCACCACAGGCGCACCCGCTCGGCGCATCTACCTACTCTGCGCTCGTCACTCCTCTGACACAGGAACCCGACAAGCGCGACGAATCTCGTCCATTCCGGTATACAAAGGACGAATTGCTTAGAATATACAGGGAGGGTGGCGGTAGAAGTGGTCTCAACCTTGAAGTCGTACGCTGGGAGGGTGTCGTTCGCGACGTGGCCAGCGAGCCAGCTGCTCTCCGTGAATTGAGCGACACAGAAAAGAAGGTCAGCCAGCTCCGTCTTTCATGTATCCTTTATTCACACGTACTATCTAGCTTTTCGCTGGGCCTCTCAATTCCGAACTTCGTCGCCGCCAATCAACCGATTTAATGAATTCTCTGCCATCGTCCGATAGGCAGCGGTCGATTTATCCAAACTCTGCCAACGCTATGCGTTATGGCCCTTTTTCAGCAAGGAGGAGAGATAGCACAGGTGAACCTATTCAAGTTATCAATGTGCTTCGTTTCACTCATGTCTTGCCAAGATCAACCCCCACTTGCATTGCCTCGGAAATTGTCTCTTTCCAATTCCCATACCCAGGGTGCTTCATCAACGTCTCCTCGAGACGCACTTCCTTCTCCTCGTAATAGAATCGGCGCCTTTGGCTCCAGTTTTGACGGAGTTCTTAACAATGGCGATTCCTGGTCTAGGAGACGGCCTTCGGCGAGTGTGACTGGCGGTGGAGGCAGCATGATTACACGAGGAGACGGGAAGGAAGAGGATGCTCGACGTTCAGAGATCAAGGAAGAGGACGAGAGTGTGGGGCATCACTCTCCCAATGTTCACGATAGTGATCCGGCTGCTGCTACGGACCTATCCCCTCCCCCCGCTCCTGATGCGTCTTTATCGGACCCGATGCCAGACGGCCAAGGTTCTTCTATGGATTTTGATCCAGTTAGCCGGAGCATGGCAAGAATGAGTTTGGAGGCGCAGAACCAACGTAATTCAAACCTACAAGTTCTACCCACGATAAATCCTATCCCGTCTGGCCCTCCTGTGTTGACTGATCCTGCAAGTATTGAATGGTCATACTTGGACCCTCAAGGTCAGGTGCAGGGTAAGTGTGCTCCACAATCAAGTCATAACACTGTGATTGATCCAACGGAATGTAGGTCCCTTCCGAGCTGACTTGATGCAGAAATGGTTTGACGAAGGCTACTTTACCCCTGACCTACTCATGAGGCGTACTCACATTGACATGGATTGGATTGCTGTTGGAATACTTGAAGGGCGCGCGGCTGGAGGAAAAATTTTCCTTCCCCAGATCTCCGATGGTCCACCGGGTCTTGCTATTCGCACAGAATCCCCGAGGAATTACTCTCCGGTGCATGAACAAAACCTGTTCAATGGATACCAGCCGGTTCAAACCCAGACGTTGCGAACTACGTTAGATTCCTCCCTGAACGGGTCTTCCCCTATTGAATCACCTTCGTCGTCCCTCGGTGGTGGTAGGTTTGGAAACGGCTCTCCTGATCCATCCGCACTTGGTGGTAGACCAGGAAGTGCTGTATACTCCAGCGATTCCAATTTTGGCGGTCGCACTTTTGCAGGGCGGGCATCGTTTCAAGATCCAATTTCGGATGCGCAAGCCTTTGGCAACAATTACCTCAGAAGGCTGCCCACCATTGACACGCTTAATACTTTCAGTGGGGGCGGTGATAGTTCCCCCTGGTCGGCTGGGGCGGGGCAAGCTGGCAAGGTTTTTGGTGACAATGACCAACATCCCTATCCCAATGGATTTAACGGCATAGGACCTGGCATGACAGGGAATTCCTTACCTGTCAACCATGGCATTAACCAGGAGCACCTTGGCGACATGCGCAGTCTCAATCACTATGACTCCTCGGTTGCACGTCAGTCATCTGGCGCTGATGGGATATCGTTCAACCCTAATATAGTGAATGATTTTGGCTCCCAGTTTGGCGCGCCAGGAGTGTTTTTGCAATCCCCCTCTCTTCCCTATTCAGCGCCACAGAACCGCCAGTCCACTTCATCATATGGGGATCTCTTCCCCCAGCCTTCAGATGGCCCCAATGCTGCCCAGACGCCGATCTCTGCCGTCCAACCGAACAGTGCCTCATCGTGGACTACACGTACCAGAGTCCACGAATCGCCTTCACCTGTGGTACCACCTGCTCGACCTCAGGCGCCAGAATGGACAGCACCTCAACCCGCACAGTCAGCTGATCCCTCACCTTGGTTGTTGGCCTCATTGCCCGCTGTAGACGATGCCTGGAGAGAAGTCCCCGGTCCCAACAGCCTTACGTTTAGTAACCTCGGAGAACATAACAAAATGCAGCAGGAGGAAGAACATGAAACAGATGACATTGTTGTCTCCCCCGTTGGGGATGTTGCTTTCCCACCCAATGGGCAACTTTCGCAGTCCCAGCCAACAAGTGCTGCGACAGCCAGTGCAACGACCGAGGCCTCTCAATCCGTTCCGCTGGAGACTATACCTCCTCCAGATACGCAAGTTCTAACGGCACCGAAGGCAAGGCGCAAGTCGACGGCGCGTGATGTTCAGGCCTCCCCATCCAAGACTGTTCTTGTACCCGCTCCAGTCGTGGTCAAAGATCACTCGCTTGCCCCCTCGCTTCCGGCCAGTCAACCAAAGCCTGTCTGGGCTATTGACGACGAGTCTAAGAAGCAGAAAGTGGCTGGTACGACGATAAGTTTGAGGGACATTCAAGAGGCGGAAGTAAGGAAAGTTGAGGTACGCAAAGTTGCTGAGAAGGAACGAGAACGCCTTGTCCGTGCGAATGCTACTACCAGTGACTTTGCAGCAGAAGAGAGCCAGCCATTCACATCTTCCTGGGGTCTGCCTACATCTCAAGCGGGTGTTCGAAATCAGATACCATCAAAAGAGGCAGTCACAACGAACATCATGCCCCCGACAGCCGCAGCTCTGGTATGGACGAACGCAACCCCATCCCCCGGGGTCAAGAAGACGATGAAAGAGATTCAGGAAGAAGAGGAGAGGAGGAAGAAGTTGGTTGTGAAAGAGAGCATGGCGTCTGCAGCTGCACGTCGAGGATACGCAGAGACCACTGTGAAGGTATTACAACACATCTTGTCGGAATGATTGCTGATATTTGCTAGGTTGTACCTAGCGCGCAAGCCACGGGTGGCACTTGGACGACAGTAGGTCCCAACGGCAAACCCTCTCCTATACCCAGTGTTACTCGCCCACCAGCCAACCCCTCTCCAAACAACCCTGCACCTACGGTAACGTCACGCGCTAATGGTACGCCGAACCGTCAGGTAGCCAATATCACCGTGAAGGCGATAACTCCACGCGCTGAAGATTTTCCGATTACACCATCTCACGACTTCCTAAAGTGGCTGGGCGAGTCACTCAAAGGGCTGAATAGCTCAGTCAATTGTAAGTGGACCAAGACCCATTTTAGCTGACACATCGCGTCTTATATCTCGATCTAACCAGTGGAGGAAATAACGTCCATGTTACTCTCTTTTCCTCTTGACCCTGATCAGTCAACGCTCGAGATTATTTCAGATCTCATCTATGCAAATAGCACGACTCTTAACGGTCGTCGTTTTGCATCAGAGTACGTTAGCAAGCGCAAGGCTGATGCTGCAGCTCGACGTGGGATCGCAGGCGCTTTGGGCTCGAATAATAAACCAGCGTCCATCGCTGACGTCGTGAAAACCCAACCAAAACCCGTACAACCGGAGTGGGGATTCAAGGTGGTAAACAAGAAGAAGAAGGGCGGGAGATCATGATCATCGCAACCCCATTCGACCTACGAGAACGTGTGTATTGTAGAGGTGACTGCTTGGATTAGCACCCTTTAATATTGTTGTCTTGCAACTTGAGTCTGCATATGAAAACAAACTCGGCAAAGTATTTATTGTCTCGTAAAGTCATCCGTTATGAATGCATCTAAATACATCTATGGGTACATCTACACTATACGAGATACAACATTTCCAGTAAAATTGTTTTTCTATTCGTGCGTGACTTGCGCCCAGAACAGTACACAGTCATGAGGAGCTGTCTTGGTATATATTAACACTTGACACTTCCCAGTCTGTTCGACGAATTGTTGAGCACCGAAAAGTGCGAAGTGATAGATGACTCACAAGCCTCCTTAAATGAAGCGCCACTTGCTTGTACGAACTGAGCACATGTTGAAAATCCAGTTTGTTGTTGACAGCTGACGGATTGTCCGGGTACACCAGTGCTACCCCAGACACCTTCGGCCCAATCACCGCAAAGCGTGGTATCGAATATCGCGCTGTGATTCATGAACATGTCGGCGATATCACAAGAATTAGAATTGGCCCAGTATGCAGCAGGAGTGGACCAGGTTTGCGGTTGTGGTGCGCCAGCAGTGATATCATCAGGTATCGAACCTCTCTGAAAAAACCATACTTTAATCCCCACCCTGTTGACCCAGTACACTGTCGGACTCGTGAGGATGTGTCTCAGGTGCGTGCAACACACTCACTAGCAAAAACACCACCGCCCGCCGAGTTGAAGCCGGTACCAAAGCTGGTATTACTAGCGAAACGTACGCCGCAGCCTTCATTACTCGATTGGGAAGCAGAACAATCGGTCCCCCCTACAACAGTGCCTGTGATACCCAACGAGGTTGAATTGGAAGAAGAGAGGCTACATCCAACACCGGTATGAATCGTGGCCTGATTATCCGTGTAATTATTGACACCTTCGATGATATCGATTTCGCCGGTGGTCGGCCAGGTAGGTCCATTCGTCCAGAACGCTGGGAAATACGGCCGACTGTTAGCCGTGGTGCCATCTCACAAAAAAAGACATCTACCAGGCCATGTACCACACCCGGTGGGCATATGCACGGCATCAAGGATTACCAGCCCCTGGGTAAAGGTTAAATCTGTAGTGATCCTCACACTCATTCTATTGTTCTGTACGGTGGGGGTTGTCTCCACACTCATCATGGCGTTCCCAGCGTCATTGATTTTGATGAGACCAGAGCTTTGGGCTGTGCTCTGATTCACGTACTGGACGTTACCGTTGGTTGGATCGGCGCCAGTGAAAAAAGTCCAGCCGTCAAAGAAAGTGGAGCCTGAATAAGTAGCGATTGGTTTCCAGGGAGAGGATGGGGTAGAGGTCGTCGTGGAGCTTGGTGTAGATGTGGTAGTGGTTGGAGAGGAGGAATTGCCACCAGACACAATGATGCCACCACCGCCATTTGAGACACAATACACATTCTGAGTTGGCGCAGAACCCGGCTGCGCGACGAGAACACGAGCGAAAGTTGTGCGAAGATCGCGTGCTAGGGTCGCACTGTGCCTGATGGCGACCTTGTGTGCAAAAGATAACATAGAGTTGCGGGCATCTATGGGGGACGGGAAGAGGAAGAGAGCGGTGGAGAACACCAGGACGAGAAGGGTAGATGGATGCATCGTCTACGAGCAGAGGGGAAAAGGGAAAAGAGGAGACTGCGGTCCGGTCGACGGAAGCCGCGGTGATGGGTGAAGCAAGCAAGAATGGAGCAGACAAGAAAGCGTGCTTATCTAGGCCAACGTTGGGGGTGCACACGAGGCTGCATGTTCCGTGAACAATGAGGTGAAACGCTACCGCCATCGGGTAAACAAGAAAGAAAGAAAAACTTGTCCAAGCGACTAAAATCGTAAACGCTATTAAATATAAACAACCGCCTCCCAGAACAATGGAATCCAGATTGTCCCCGTCTCCTTCTCTAGTGGTGCGATCCCGAAAATGCCTCCCGCACGCTCCTCTTGAGCTCCTCGTGTTCTCTTCCACTCGAACTCCCAAGTGACGACCCTCCAATGTGTGATCCAGCTACACTTCGTGGCAGTCCGCCGTCAATGTCTCCCTCCACAAACTCGAGGATTCGCCTCGCAAGCAATTGGATCTCCCCCTGCCCCTCCGCTGTATCGGTATCTGCATACGACTGGGAAGTAGAGTGGTGTGAGCGGGGCGTGCCGACCGAGGACGTGGGTGTAGGTGTTCGTGACAATGCAAGCTGGCGGATGGGAGGGTTCAACAAACCAGAATTCCGTATGTTGCTGATCAGTTGTGGATCTAATTCCGGCGTCAGTCAGTCCCCCCCTCAAAAACCCGACTACAATACCTCCAGACTCTAGCAGCTGCACCATCGTCCATACAGCAATATGTTGGAACGTCGCGTCTGGGCTTGTCAGGAAGTTGTAAAGGTATCTATGCATTCCACCATCGGGTTTGTCCCAAACATCGTTGAATGCCGAGTAGTCGTCAGTGGCCGTCCGCCCATCTAGAAAGAAGAAAAAATCTCAGGAATTCATTTAATAGCATATTGTAGGCATACCCTTGGATGACAGATTGCCCAGGGCGGCCGCGCTATTACCCTGCACCTCGGAGCTAGGCGAGTTTGTTAGAGGAATGAGCACTTCACAGATCCCCATCTCCAACAATTGCCCCTTGAGTTCGTCTAAATGGAGTTGAATATTATTAGCCCATTGTCAAGAGATCACTCACCGCTCAAGGCCAAAACAGCAACACAAGCAGTCATCTCGCTCTGTACATTCATCGGCACCTCGAGGACGAGTTCCTTGATGGATTGTACAGCCCCAGCTTTGACAATCGCCAACTTGTTCTTCTCTGAGCTGGCCGCGAGATTACGAAGCGTGGAGATGGCATGACACTGTACTTCTTCGTTGTCCTTGAACGAAAGAAGATTAATCAGAGGTTGAAGAAACCCAGATTCAATGATCGGTGACTCGTTTTGGGGGTGGATCGAGACATTGCGAACACAAGCAGCGGACGACAGGATGAGGGGAAGGTAAGTCGACTGCAGCAGACGTAAGAGGGAATTGAGGCCATCAGCTCTGACGATCTCCAGTTGGTATTTCTCTGTATCGACAACCACAACAAGTTAGTGACCGCACAGCAGATGTAAAGATGAATTACCATCACTAGCAAGATTACGGAGCGCCAAGGCAGCTTGACATTGTACCTTGAGAGAAGGGCTATCCATAAGTGCGACAAGACTAGTGACTAACTTAGGCTCGGTCTGAGCAAGTTTCTTGCGATTCACGCCGTCAACGGCAATATTGCTGAGTGCCGTAGTGCAATAATACTGTACGTCCGTATCCATCGAATTTAAGAGACTGACCAGTACGGGGATAGCACCTGCATTGACGAGTTGCTGCCGGTTCTCGTCTGAACGAGAAACCTCAGCGTTGCTGCGCACTAAAGCTGTTCTTGGGGTTAGACTACGCACCTGAATGTGTCATGTTGAGGAGAGCACCAGTGGCATTACGTTGGACACGCATGTCTTTGGAGCGTGCAAGGCGTGTGAGCGGAACCAGAGCACCCGACTTTGCGATCTTTGTCTTGTTGTCATCTGTATATGGACAGAGACCATCAGAAACGACCTGCCAAGGCGCATATACGCACCATGGGTCGCAAGATTTGTGACGCAGCCCACGGCATTGCATTGGACCTCCACGTTTGGGCTGAGCATCTGTTTAATGAGAGGTTCGAGGCCGCCAAGTTTGACGATGAGGAGCTTGTTGTCAGCTGCGCGGGAATCATCCGCATGGGTTGGGTGCAGGAAACACGAGCGAGACATACTGTTTACTGCCAAATTACCGAGAGCAGCACTGGCTGCACGCTGAACCTCGGTGTCTTGGCTGGAGAGCAGGAAGAGTATAGGATCAAGCGTGTCCCGACCCACCGGACGGACTTCCTTCTCGGTGATTTCAGCAAATGCAAGTGCGGCACTGCGTTGTAGGTCGACATTGTCAGAGAAAGAGAGAGTTGTTAAAGCGGTGAGGGGAGAGCCCTGGAAGAAATTGGTGGTTGTGCGATCTGCAGGTGCAATTTTGAGAAAATGAAGAAGACAAATGGATCGAGGGCGTACTCTCGAGATATTGGAGGAGGTCGGCAACCGCTTCACGTTCATTCTCTAGAAGGAGGGGCTCGTACTGTTGGGATCTGCGTGAACGGACTGTGGCGAGTGTACGGATCAGCTGGGGAAGCGAGGATACGCAGAACACACACAGCAAGACTCGCAACAGCTGCTCGCGACGCCCATGGTTGAGGAGAGTCAAGGTCCTCTTGACTTTTAACGCAGGCCAGCGTGGGAATATCTTTCGCAAACTGCCAGTGTTTTGCATCTCCTAACCCTAACCCTAAACTTATCTCTCACTTCGATGGCGGAGCCTTCCTGGCAAGAGTACATACGCCTCCGTCTCGCAGAACGCAATGTCAAGCAAAACGCGTTCGCATCCATTATCGAACAATGTACTTGTTCTATTAAGCCAATGTTCTCCACGCTCATCCCCACTAGATCGTAGGCTAGCACAGCAGACCAAATTGCTCAAGGAGCGCAATGCTTCCCTCCTCAAGGCCGTGGGTTCAGTTCGTGCCAATCCCTCCAGCTCCACAGTGTACATTCCCGGAACTGCGTCCGGTGAAGAGTATGTCATCTCTTGGTCACGCCCTTCACACTCCAACACCACCCAGGAACCCAGTCCGCGCGGCTTACATGGCATCCCTCGAGTCACAGATATCTTCTCTCCGGGATGAGCTTGCGTCTGTGTACAAGACACAAGGCCAGAACGCCCAGCGCCTTCTCGCAATGAATGAAACTCTTCGCGAGAAGGAGGAGCTTTCCCGCATTGAATCAGAGAACCTTCGCAAAGCACGAGAAGAAATCGACCGTCTACGAAGAAAAGTAGACCAACACAGCGAGCTCATGATGGAAAAAGACCGCACGGCGCAAGTAAGTACCTGATCACCACCTCCGACGTCGTCCATCATGCCCTTTTCGTAGGTTCTGCACGATGAAATCAACACCCTTCAACTCGAGCTTGGTCAGATCGAGGAGCGTAATCAGATCCTCACAAAGGACAACGCCAAACTTCTCCAGCGCTGGCTCGATGACAAGCAGGCGCAGGCTAACAAGATGAACGAAGCGATGGACTTTTACGAGGACATGCGCTCCCGACACCAGGCTGTTGTCAATTGGCGCGGCACAGATGGACCTCAAGCACTTCTCTCTGGCACGGTGTCGGGAAACGGTGTGCGTCCGGGGGATTCGACGGAGTCGGTGACGACGGATGGACAAAAATCTCGGCTACAGACGAATCAGGATCAGAGTCCGAATGGTTGATCGTAGACGAGTAGACGTTCTTCTGCCTTTTCGTAGTACCCCATATCATACCCCTGCACCATCATACAGTCAAACAAATAACATTCTGGATGGAAGACCATCCTCTACAGAGGATATAGGAAAGGGAAGAGAGTTGTGCAAAGAGTAGAGGGAAGCTGAAATGTATCAACCTCAAGAAAACAAGATGAGAAATCGGGTGATGCAATAGACAGATACCGAACAAGGCAGAACAAAGTATGGATGACAGTTCCAGAGATAACCATACAACTTATTTTATCTGCTTGGATTGAAACTCTGCAAAGTTGAGAAACGAAAAAATCTGTGGAGACAATTAGCTATTTGACTCTGGGAGCAATTTCAGGGCTACAGTCACGAGACTATGACGATGAGTGAATTGGCAGAATATAACGATGCAAAGTAGCAAAAATTTTAAGCACCCTGGCCCTCAGCGCCCGGCTGGGCAGCTTGGCTGTAGTATCCTAAAAACGATCGTCAACCAAATCCACCGAATTTTCAAAATTCCTTACCACCCCAGTAGTTGGAATAGTACGGATTAGGGTCACCAGTGGGCCACTGTGCCTGAGCACCCGGGGCGGGAGCGCCAGCTGCGACAGATGGATCTGTAGCACCTGGCTGACTAGCACCTAGTCCACTGCCGACGGCGCCGGGGGCAGCCTGCGCCATGCCTGGGCTTGCAGGATTAGCGGCGCCGGCCGGCTGGTTCGGGAAGCCGGTGTATGCACCAAAACCGTACTGGCCATAGGTGTTGGGCTGCGGCATGCCGTACATAGGCTGCGCACGCACGAGAAACGACTGAGTAAGTAAATCAAAAGGGAGACAACTTAGCTCACCATATTGCCGTATGGGGCTGCTGTAGGAGAAGGGCTCATGGGAGTAGGTTGCACGGTCGCACCATCAGCCCTATCCTTTCCCCAACTACACTTGATTGGTCGGCCGTGGACCATCTGACCTTGGAGCTGAACGATTGCCATAGCAGCGTGTTCGTGTGTGTCAAGCTTGACAAAAGCAAAACCACGATCAGCTTGCATGCGAATCTCGGAAAGATAACCGATAGATTGGAACAACGGGATGAGGTCTGCTTGAGTGCAGTAGGGAACCAAGTTACCAACATAAACGGTGGTGTTGTAAGAAGGCGTTTGTTGGACAACGGCCTCGTAAGAGAGTGGGCCACCTTGGAAGTTGATTGGTGCAGGCGCGGTACCGATGTTTCCGGTAGGGCGGGGAGGAGGGGCAGCTCCACCCTGAGTTTTCTGGTTTGCCCAGTTTACACGAATGGCGCGCGAGCCTAGCCATTCTCCATTCATGGTAGCGATAGCTTGTTCAGCGTCTGTCTTATCCCTGAAGGCCAGAAAACCGTAACCGCGCGATTTTCCGGAGTTCATATCCCACATTACACGGGCGTCGGACAAGGTACCAAAAGCACTGAAAGCCTTGCCAAGGACCTCATCATTAACTTCGGGGGAGAGATCACCGACAAAGACGTGATAATGGCCGGTGGTGTCCTCCTTGTTTTGCTGACCCTGGTAGGCCCAATTGACACGGATCTCTGTGTCGAAAATTTTGCGGCCATTGAGAGTCTGTAGAGCGGTCTCGGCGGCACGCATATCAAGATACTCGACGAAACCATAATTGAGGCCGCCGTGCTGATAGTTGCGGTCAGGGATAATTTTGACATGCTGGACTGGACCAGCGACGGCAAATATCTCTGTGAGCATGTACTCGGTGACGCGAGGGCTCAGATTGCCGACGTAGAGATGAGCCCGCCTCTGATGGGGAAGGATGAGGAGGGAAGGGAGGGGAAGGAGGGGGACATACCGGGGCCTCGGCTGGGCCACCCATGGACATGGGGTTCATGACTTAATAGAGAGACAGAATCTGGGGAAAGTGAGCGGGCAGGAGGACAAGGAAGATACGAATACAGACAGGAGGAAAGAGATAATCTGATGAGGGAGGGACGAGACGGGCAGGGATGGAAAAAGACAGACGGAAAGGAGAAAATGAGATAAAATGAGAAAAAGGGAAGACAGAACACAGAGAGAGAGAGAGAGAAAGAGGAGAAAAGATTCGAATTCACTCCCTTGCACGCAGTGAGTGAAATCAAGTCAACCTACGTACGAAAACACAGCCACATTGCATGGGAACAAACTGTCTACGGCTTGCTAGGTACATTCAACAACACATTCCCTCCGCTGCTCGGGATATACGACACATTCCCGTTCGCAGACAGCGACTGCACGATCGCCTTACTCGCCTCAATCTTCCTCAGCGCAAGGAACGCATCCCCCGCCTTTTCCAACGCCTTCGATACAGTCGCAGCAGCCTCAGCCTCGCCCTCTGCACGAATCACGGCCGCTTGTCGCTCTTGCTCAGCCTGCCACCTCCTCAGAATCACCCTTCTGACAAGCCCAGCACACTTACCTTTTCCACGATGAACTTGGCCCGCTCGGCATCTGGCCCACGTCAGCTTGTTACCACCACCAGGTCTCACATGCCATACCTTGTTGCGCTATTTGTTTGGCTTCGACGGCCTATAAGTGACATTGCTCAGATCGTCCCCCTCCCTCTTCAATGACACAAACCTGTGTAAACTCCTAACAGACCTTGTTAGTATCTCATGTATCCCCTTCAAAAGAGACCCACTTTGCCAAATGTCAAATGAGTGATTGACACATCCTCCAACTTGATATTGAATTCGCCCGCACGCTGCAGGAGGTCCGCCCTTATCCTGGCCGACACCACCTCTCGTTGCGTGATCAACTCGGCGGCATCGAATTGCGCGACAATGGCCTTGAGTACTTCATTTCCGATAGAGGGAAGGACACGTTCGTCATAGTCCAAGCCCAAGCTCTGGTAAATCCTTGGCAGATGGTCTGTGTCCGGCCGTGAAAGCACGCGCAATGTTAGTGAAACCATTTGCAGGTCTTTGGACCCCGTCGTGGTCGAAATATTCTGATTCACGATGATCAAATCAGTGGTGCTAGCAACGAACGCGAGCTAAATACTTACTCTCGGTTTGATGCGGCAGTCATACAGGATAGCCCTTTGCAGCCAAGGCACCAAGAAGTGGGTACCCTCACCCGTGGCCTGAGCGAGGCCTTGTGTCCCTGGACAAAAACGGAGGCAAAAAAGGGCGTACCTTGTCCTTTACACCAGAGAAACGATCAAACATGACTGCTCGAAAACCTCCAGGCACATCATAAATGCTGGCTTGCACGGCAGCGAACGCAATCCCCAGGGGAACTGCAGACAAAAGACGTGAGTCTGCCTGTTTTCACAGTTCATACAACCAACATATGCACCAAGTAAACGGGTCGCAGTTTGAGGGAGAGCCATGGAGGAAACGGAGTTCAACAAACACAGGCCAAACAAGTCAGTTACGTCTAATGATCGAATCCCCCTTTCTATCAACTTCTCCCACTTCCATTCGTGCAGAATGACTTCCAAACTGCATCGCTCGTTTTTTCCTCGTGCTCGCTTCCACAAGTCCCACTTTCCTCGCAGCAAGTCTCAACAACATCTTGTCCCCAATTCCTATCTCCAGCCGGGAGTCCATCTTTAGATGTACAGGTAGCCCAGCGAAGAAGGACACCACAGAAAGCGAGAGAAATGGATGTCTTGTTTCTTTCCCGTGCGAAGATATGATCCGGTCATCACGTCCCAGATTTCGTGTGGGAATGCGGTCGAGCTCAAGTTGGAGCTGAGAACAAAAGACGTTTACTGCAGGGAAGAGCGAGCCAGGCAACGTACCTCGTCGATCACGCCTTGCCAACCCTGGGCTGCGAAGACGCTTCGGTGTCGGCCGTAACCACCAAGCATCTCATCCGATCCCAACCCGCTGAGGACGACTTTTGCGGAGCTCGTATAACTCCTATATTCCAAGGTTGCGCAGTCACACACGCGTCCTATGCCTCGAGAAGCAAAGTATAATGCAATGGCGAGACTCTATTATTGATATCAGCTAACGCTGGGGAGAGAATAAATTTGCACGCGCCAGGTCCATGACAGTCCTGTTGGGATACATAATTGCTTCAACAGTTGATCTTGCCGCTTGACTGTCCTGTCGCACAACGTTGTGAGAAACACGATCTTCTCAACCATTTCTGCATTCACCTTGTACGGAACATCAATCTCGACCTCGAAGAACTTTCAACATCCACAAACTAGAGCTTTCGGGGTAAGGCTTACAAAATTCCATACTCTTCCCGGACATAGTCTTTTGAGTTCTTCCACTTCTTGAAGACCCGTTTCCCTATCTGGAACCATATACGACGTTCCATTATCGATGCTATCTCTCGAATCAATATCAATCATCTTAGTGTGCTGCCTTCTTTTCCTCTTAGGGAGCGCTCCAACATTGCCGTCCAATTGCACCTGTACTTTGCGTGGGTTCTCAAAAGCCACATTTAATAGGTCAATCGGTTCGTCCAGCGCAACATGTCTGACCACAGAAATCAGTAACAACATTATCTTATCAGGAACTTGCATACCGGTGTGCAAAGAAGGCCAACATCGTGGAGTCGATTCCTCCACTAAAAAGGATAGCAACCTTTGCTTTGC
>JBBPMS010000116.1:29084-43269 GCA_038090435.1 Phylloporus scabripes | reverse complement strand
GCAACATGTCTGACCACAGAAATCAGTAACAACATTATCTTATCAGGAACTTGCATACCGGTGTGCAAAGAAGGCCAACATCGTGGAGTCGATTCCTCCACTAAAAAGGATAGCAACCTTTGCTTTGCTTCCGTCCCCTGAAGCGTATGGTATATCTCTGACGCGCAGCATCACGCTTCTGTCAAGGTGAGAAACGAGCTGTTCCGTGGCCTCTATAAGGGGTACGGGCAAGGAAATGCCATCAAGGCCTTGTATTCTCGGGAGGTTTTCAGGCGGTAGCGATCGATTAACTTGCCTAACGACACCCTGTTATCGATGAAACAATTAGCACACAGCCTTCTTGGCGGATGTTTACATACGAACGGCGCGTCCCCGTCGCTTATCCGTGGTGTGGCACCAAAGATGTTGTGGAAACCAGCCATAAACTGCAATGACACTTCTTTCGTCAGATTTTGGGGACTGAGTCTGAAACCCATACGTTTTCAGGCTCACGAAGCATATCGAGATCAAGAACAAAGATTCTGTCGGTGGAAAGTTCCTCAAAATCATATGCATCGTGACTACCAGCCGACACTGATGCAAGAAGGAGGGTTGGGTTGATCAAAGAGGGCTTGTGTATTAACAGCGATCGTCGGCCAAGGGGATCGCGTGCAAAATACAACTTCTTCGATGACCTCTGTAGCAGGTCAGCCGAGACATTTCTGATCGCCAGCTACTGCACCAGACCTGGAAAAACACGAACGCGTATCTGATTGTGGAGAGTCGGCGGATATACTCTGGGATGCACTGAAAGGCTTACGGTCCTTCAATCTCTCCAATAACCCGTGAAATAGAAAGCGGATCCGTTGCAACCCGAAGGCATTCAAAGACTTTTTTACCGTCATTCTCCGCAGGAGTTATCTTCAGATGGTCAGTCTTGGCGAGGGGTGCTACTAAGTGCGATTGCCTCAAACCTCTGGTAGACCTTCGAATATCTGATATTCGAATGACGACAAGGATACGGGCAAACTTCATGTGATAGACATACCTCCCCATTCCAGCATAACACGTCCCCACCCTCCATATGAGGTTGCACTATTGGTGCGTCACCCCGTAGCTGGAGCTCAGAGGCAAAGAGCTCCAATATGTGCCCATTCGACACCTTTAGAGAGCTACATTCTCTGGCGTGAGCTGGAAAGTTGATGACCGTGGCGTTATATGCATCTGGACCTAATATATTCAATTTCAGCGTTCCAAGGCACTTCACGTTGTGTGTAACTGGCCGACCTCGAGCCGCGTTCGCGAGCTTTAATTTGTCAGATATGTTCCGGAAAGCATCTTCACTCCCGAAAATTGCAGTCTGCTCGTTGGATGCACGTAAAGAACAGAAGATCCCGCACATAATGGAGACCACACGGATCGGTGCTGTTGGCCTGGGGTGAAGCCTAGTAGTAGTCGTGACTGATCTAATGTCACAATTGATATTAGGAAGTGCTATTCTGATGTTAAATCGCGGACTGAGTTCGGTAGAGCACCATTTTATTCCTATCGTACAACAAAGTAAGGTACGCCGCACGCCTAGCTACAGGTACTGCGTTTGATACGAAGCCTTGGTTGACACACGTAGAACCCTGAAGGCGCCGAAGGCTAGCTTGAACGGTACGTTTAGGCGGTATATGTGCTGGCAGACACATTCCCGCCACGACCAGTCCAGTTGTAGTCTAAGCAGTAATGGCAGTCAATGGATGATATGTGGTGAGGTAAGTAACGTACGAATATCTTCGCCTTTCTTAAGTTTCGGATTTTCTTTTCCGGGTAGGACACGGAATGTGTGTGCGCCGAAATAATCACGCTAGCACGAGTTAATGAATGATAAATCACGTACAAATGCAACGCGCACCTGTGCCTGCAGTAGATTGGCTGGCACAACTTCACTCCTGTAACCATCGAAGAAGGCAAGAGCAGTGCTGAAGGCAGGCGTAGGAATTCCGGAGAGAACAGCTTGAGCGATAATGCGTCTCCAGCCAGGCTGTGCCTTGTGAACAGCTGTAAAACAAAATGGATATTGCATCGAGAAACATGGAATTAGCGAAACCTACCTTTATTGAAGAAGTCATCGAAAAGGAGAGATTCAAGTTTCGGTTTTTTTTTGTATGCGGCGGCGATGTCACCAAGGAAAACACTCTTGACGTACGTGCATGTCAGATAATCAGGTGATAGTTATCAAGTGTTGACAAACCTTGATGATGCATCCGCCACGCCACATGCTGGCAATGCCAGAATAGTTCAAGTTCCAATTTAGCTGTATTGCGCATCCGTAAATCTGTCTTGTTCAACGCTACAACACAAACCTCTTTGGCAGTCTCCCTCATGAGCATAAAGCCTTGTGTATATGAGATGATCTTGGACGCATACAAAGCTTGCTCGAGATCGAGAATAAATTGTTGCTTGTCACCCTGGAAGGGCTGCTTCTGCGGACCAGTGATGACCTTGCTCGCACGCGTACGCTCATCTTTGATAGCGGACAAGCAACGTGCGAAAACGGCCTCGCCAATCAAGGTGACTGCGTAATTTTATGTCCATTATCATTCCAGATTCAGCACATTCATAGGTGAGCGTGACATACCGGGAGTGCCAGCATCAAGAGCAGCAATGGCTGTCCACTTTCCAGTCCCTTTCTGACCTGCCTGGTCCAGGATCTTGGTAACGAGGGGAACGTCGTCGTCGTCGTCGACCTTCAAGATATTTGCTGTAATCTCGATTAAGAAGGAATCAAGGACACCCTTGTTCCACTTTTCAAATATTTCTGCAATCTCTTTCTCCGACAAGTCAAGGCCACGCTTAAGGATATCGTAGGCCTCTGCGATCAGCTGCATGTCGCCGTATTCAATGCCTGGGACCGAATCCGTAAGTCTTGAGAACGTAAAGAAAGGATAAATCATATACCATTGTGTACCATCTTGACATAGTGTCCGGAACCTGTCTCACCAACCCAATCACAGCAGGGCTCACCATTGACATGAGCAGAAGTAGCTTGGAAGATTTCTTTGATGGCAGGCCATGCAGCAGGGGAGCCACCGGGCATGAGGGAAGGGCCATAACGAGCACCCTCCTCACCACCGGAGACACCGGAGCCAACGAACAAGAGGCCCTTGGCCTCGAGTTCCTTAGCGCGGCGGATGGAATCAGGATAATGAGAATTTCCGCCATCGATGATGATGTCACCCTCCTCAAGGTAAGGATCGAGCTGGGAGATGAAACTGTCGACCGCAGGACCAGCCTTGACAAGAAGGATGATTTTACGGGGACGCTTGAGCTTGGAGACAAGCTCTTGAACAGAGTGTGCGCCTTGGACCTTGGTACCTGGTAAGGGGAAGGATAAAGGGGAAACGATGAGATCGTGAGATCATTGCGTACCCTTGGCTTCATTGGCGAGGAAATCGTCGACCTTGCTGGTCGTGCGGTTGTATGCGACGACGGTGAAACCTTTGTCGTTCATGTTCAAGATCAAGTTTTGACCCTATGGAAGTTTGATAAGACAAGTAGGCACGGATCAGGAGACTCACCATAACGGCGAGGCCGATGAGGCCGATATCACCACTGTGAAGTGGGTCGTTAGATGGGGAATGCGAGGAGGGGAGACATACGTTGGTGCTGCAGACATTGTGGTTGGAGGATAAGAGGCGTACTGATCAGCTACAGTAGTAAGCAACGTGAGATCTCCGACACTGCCGTTTGCTCCCATGACTCTGACGCGATGACAGATCTACACACGCTCATTTACCAACTGCGCGCGGTGCAACTCGATGGACCAAGATTCGTCGGCCGACTTGGACCAGGACATCGTATGCCAAGGATGGCTGCTCAAAAAGAGGAGGAAAAAGATGCAAGGTACGCTGTTTACGTCGTCTGTTACAACATAACAGCAACCAACCCCGTTTACAGGGTTCGCCCGTCGTTATTTTGTCCTGCATCAGTCAGGCACTTTGTCCTATTCACTAGATCCTAAACATCCCGTTCGCGACCAAATACTCCTCCCTCATGCCGCGCTCTCCACAGTCGTAGGCCGCAGGGACATCCATCTAGATTCAAGTACTGCCACGTTTCACATCAAATGTTTGACTCCGGAGGACTTCGATACGTGGATGTCCGCTTTCAGGCAAGCACAGCGTATCTGTCATCCGATCATCTAGTGTGAACTTCAAGCAGGAAGTTCATCCTCACAGATGGCCGCCGATCGAGTGCAAGCAAGTTAGCTCCCAGGATAACCCATTCTCAACGGAACAAATCTAGTGCCATTGCCGAGGAGATGGGGTTGGTATGTGCACTAGATCGTTTCTCGCGCATGCCGTCTTCACTGTTGGCAGGCAATTGCTGAGTTGGAAAGTGCCATCATAGCACTTCACGCTGACGATCCATTGAAGAAGAACACCTCTATCAAGTCCAAGTCAGACAAGGAGAAGTCGAACAATCACAAGGACGTTTCATCGGTTTTCAATAAATTCAAAAAGTGTAAGTTCGGTCTATACCAAGGACGTTGTGTTACTGAATTATACGTGTAGCTGGTCCACATGTTACCCAGGAAGATGGCACTTTGGGCCGTCCCAACTTCAACACCAGCCTCGGCATTCACCTTCAGCGTGCCCACGTTGCACTCGAAACCCTCAAGTCCCAGCACGCTACTCTTTTGATGTCACTCTATGCGTTGCAGAATGATTCAGTGCCGCCGACCTTGCGCGGGTCTCCACTACCAAAGACTACTGAAGAGATGGCCGACGAGCTTCTGTCTCCCCCTGGCTTCTCTACTGCTTCATTGAACCGTCGCTCAAATAGGGTATCAACCATGACCGATTTGAGCGATGGTGCCCCTGTCGAATGGTTCGACGCGGAAGATCATTTTGGCGAAGAGTTTTTACTCGAGGACCCAGCACCTGAAGAAGAGAAAGTACGGCTCGTGTCTCAATGCGGGCATTCCAGTTTACACGAGTACGGGAGCGCATCCAGCGACGAGGAGGACCATTGTATACCACTACCAACTATGCGGAATGATGATACCTTTGTAGAAGCACGTCCAGTTGTCCGGCGGACCCATCTTCCTTCAGGACCTGTAGGTGATGAAGGCAGTTTGTTTGCCATGTTGAAGAAGAACGTCGGAAAAGTATGTTTTACTTACCTTCCAATATGATGATGGGGAGATTTTTTCTTCAGGATTTGTCAACCATAGCATTTCCTGTGTCCTTCAACGAGCCTTTGACGCTTCTGCAACGAACAGCCGAGGAACTCGAATACCACAGCTTGCTAGACCAGGCGGCAGAAGCTAATGACCCAGTTGAACGAATGTGTTTTGTCGCGGCTTTTGCGATATCTAGCTATGCCCACACAAGGCATCGCTCTGGAAGGAAAGGGTTGTAAGTGGTGCCCATTCTACGTGAGAAACTGGGTTTGAAGGTTTTGGCAGCAATCCCATGCTTGCAGAGACGTTCGAGGATGTTCGAATGAAATTTATCGCGGAAAAGGTTTCGCACAATCCAGTAGTCATTGCCTATCATGCCGAGGGAGAGAGGTGGGAACTACACGGGACCTCAGCTGGGAAGACCAAGTTCTGGGGTCAGTCGTCTCAATACCTCGCTCTCGTGCCAAATGCACGCGCGATTAACCTTTCCCCTCCTTTAGGCAAAAGTTTAGAAATAATTCCTCTAGGCACAACACGACTCACGATAGGAAATGATGAATATGAATGGTAAAGGAAAATCCATTTCACAGTACACGATTTTCATATGCGCCCGCAGGAACAAACCATCCTCTTTCATGCGAAATCTGATGATGGGAAGCAAGTACTTTGAACACTGCGGAAAGATGACGATCATCAATACGACCAGCGGGACCAGTTGTGTCGCCGAGTTCAAGCCAGCGGGCTACTGGGGTGTATCTAACGAAGTTGTTGGTGTCGTTCTCGCGAGGTTCGGGGACGTGTGCGCGCGCATTGAGGGCAAGTGGGACGACCAGATTGCACTTGCCCTGGACTCATCTCATCTTCGAGTGCTTTGGCGCATCACGCCGTTTCCGAAACAGACCATGGAATACTACGGATTCACATCATTTGGGATTACTTTGAATGAAATTACCAGCGATATCGAGGGCAAGCTTCCATCGACCGATTCACGATTCAGACCAGACGTACGTGCGCTGGAAGAAGGACACGTCGACGAAGCCGAAGCGCACAAGACACGATTGGAGGAATTACAAAGAGACAGGCGGAGACGCGGTGTTGACCGATATCCTCGGTGGTTTGGACAGGTTGGTGAAGACTGGAGATATAAAGGAGGCTACTGGGAGGCAAGAGCGACAGGGTGGAGAGAAACTACAGTTGAACCTCTCTGGTGATACTCTTTAAATGCAATATTGGTAGTGGCTTCTTAGAACCGAATGAGGAAGGTTTGGCAGACGTGCGACATCTTGGTTTTTACTGATTCCAATGTCTCTGCCAGTCCTGCGACGGCATTCGGGTCCTTTGGGACGCGTACTGCGACGCTCTCTTGCGACCCATGCACCAACTGTCGTGGAGAAGGATTGTGTTTCTATCACACCACCTTATGCCGAATTACTCCAAAAGTTGGAACGTGTACGGAGCTTGCTCAACAATAGGCCACTCACGCTTGCAGAAAAGATTCTATATAGTCATCTAACTGACCCGGAGAAAACTTTATCTCGCAATGGCAGTATCAGAGGAGAAACCTACCTCCAGCTTAGTCCACAGCGAGTGGCCATGCAGGATGCTTCAGCCCAGTTGAGTCCTCCTTGTACTTTTGAATCGACCTACTCACATGCATCAGGATGGCACTGTGAGTCCCACTATGCGTGTCAGCTCTAAGTTTGCCTTCATGTGGCCCTAGATTGCAATTCATGAGTGCCGGTCTCTCTCGATGCGCTGTGCCAACAAGCATACACTGCGAACATCTCATCCAGGCAGTCGATGGTGCATCGTCAGATCTTCAGGTGATTCTTTTTTTACCATGATGCTACACGACTGATGCATTGACACAGAGGTCTATCATTTCTAACAGGGAGGTTTTTGACTTTCTTGAAAGCGCTGCTCGCAAGTATGGGATCGAATTCTGGAAGCCAGGGTCCGGTATCATCCACCAGATTGTGCTTGAAAATTATGCTGCTCCTGGAATGCTCATGTACATACTTTTTCTTGCGGTGTGTGCGCAGACTGATTGTTTGCACAATACAGGCTGGGCACTGGTCTGTTATCAAACTTCGAGCTTGTGCAGGGATATTGACGCCTGTCCTCAGACTCTCATACTCCAAATGCCGGAGGCCTCGGCTTACTCGCAATTGGCGTTGGTGGTGCAGACGCTGTGGATGCCATGACTGGTACGCCTTGGGAATTGAAAGCACCCCACGTGGTTGGTATGGCCTACATCATTCATAGGGATCGTCGCCTCATCATGTTTTCAGGCGTACACCTTACTGGGCGGCTTAATGGCTGGGCAACTCCAAAGGATGTGATTTTGCATCTAGCAGGAAAGCTCACTGTCAGGGTATGTTTACGTTGTTACCACCGGGAATGCTTATCGATCAGTTTTTAGGGCGGAACCGGTCGCGTTCTAGAATACTTTGGCCCGGGGGTTGAGGCTCAGTCGTGTTCAGGTACGCATTTCGCTACCCCTCGTATCAGGGCTAAAATTAGCGTCGTAGGCCTAGCAACTATTGCAAATATGGGAGCTGAGGTAGGTGCAACGACATCGACTTTCCCTTACACAAAAAACATGCAATCGTACCTTTATGCAACTGGACGTGGTCCAGTAGCTCGTGCCGCGGATAATGCCGCTAAACAAGGCTTCCTGAATGCCGATGAGGGTGCCGATTACGACGAAGTGATTGAAATCGTGCGTATCATCACCACAATATTACTACCCTTGCATGAATCCCCTAATTCAGAACTTGTCGAATTTGGAGCCGATGATCAACGGCCCGTTTACACCTGACCTGGCTACGCCTTTATCCAAGTTTGGAACGTTTGTTCGCGAGAATGACTGGAAAGACGAACTGTCTGCCAGCTTAATTGGATCTTGCACGAATAGTTCCTATGAGGACCTGGTAAATCGTTAGCTTGGAGCTTGAGAAACGAGGTTGGAATTAACACTGTTAAGACCAGGGTTGCAGAGCTAGCAAAACAGGCACAAAGTGCTGGGTTGACGGCCAAAGTCCCCTTCTTATGTACACCTGGTTCTGAGCAAATTCGCGCGACCATGGAACGTGATGGCATCACAGACATACTACAGAATGTGGGTGTCGTCGTTCTTGCAAATGCGTGCGGTCCTTGTATCGGCCAAGTATGTTTCCTTCTTCCTTTAAATATACCACCGACCTCCTGTTGTAGTGGAAGCGCGAAGACTCAAAAGGCGAACAGAATGGTAGGTGCCACTTGTATTGAAAGTATGTACGCCAAAACTCACTGTGTGTCCTTCCAGCTATTCTGACGTCTTTTAACCGGTGAGTGGCTTTTTTTTGTGGAACTATCTAGGATCAAGTAGAGTCGTCCAGCAACTTTAAATCGCGCAACGATGGAAATCAACATACCATGAACTTCTTGGCTTCTCCGACTATCGTTACAGCTATGGCATTCTCGGGGAAATTGACATTCAATCCTATGACCGATGCTATAACTCTGCCAAATGGAAAACATTTCAAGTTCTTACCACCATCCGGCCAAGATCTCCCTAACGAAGGGTTTGCCTTGGGAAACATGGAATATTACCCCAGTCCTACGCCGCAACCTCAGCCTGCGGTGCAGGTCATTATCGGCAAGGACTCTCAACGTCTTGAGTTATTGGAACCATTTGCCAGTCACTTTGGACCGCAGAATCCGCGAGGACTCGAGCTTCCGTCGTTGAAAGTTCTAATGAGAGTGAGGGGCAAATGTACCACCGATCATATTTCGGCGGCGGTAGGTCAAAACATTCGGCTACTCGATTGAGGTGACATGTTGTTGCCAGGGACCATGGCTGAAGTACAAGGGCCATCTTACCAATATATCCGAAAATCTCCGTATGTCGCAAAATCATTGCTTCCGACCTACTTTGTTTGACAGTTGCCCTTCAGTTATTACGGCCGTTAATGACGAGAGTGGTGACATGAATGTGGCGTTTGACCATGACCATGATGTTTCTCAGTCCAAGAGTGACAGTATTCCTGCCATCGCCAAGAGACTGAAAGCGCGAAGTCAGCCGTGGGCTCTGGTTGTGGATGAAAATTACGGTGAAGGCAGCGCTCGTGAACACGCTGCATTGCAACCCCGATTCTACGGTAATGAATCCGTCCTCCATTGAGTTCAAACTGGGTTGAAATGGTTTTGCAGGTTGTGCTGTGATTGTCGCACGTTCTTTTGCTCGGATTCATGAGACGAACCTGAAGGTAGTACTTGCAAAAGGTGTCATTGGTATATCACTGACAGTCGCATTCAGAAGCAGGGCATTCTTCCTCTCTGGTTTGTTGACAAGGCAGACTACTCTCGAATCGGCTCTGGAGACATCGTGGAAACCTTTGGCCTCGAAGATCTGATAAATGGTAACGAGAATGCAGTCATCAAGCTACGTGTCACAAACCTGAGGGGGGAAGTCTTTGAGATTCCCACTAGACACACAATGTCTTCAGACCAGGTCAAATGGTTGAAGGCTGGTTCGGCTCTGAATTTCATTCGTTCACAAATTGCCTGAATGGTTTATTACATGGATGTACTAAGGAAAATGATTTTGTGCGCCACATGTC
Organism: Phylloporus scabripes; assembly: GCA_038090435.1. Taxonomy (NCBI): domain Eukaryota; kingdom Fungi; phylum Basidiomycota; class Agaricomycetes; order Boletales; family Boletaceae; genus Phylloporus; species Phylloporus scabripes. The sequence continues at coordinate 33,513 of JBBPMS010000116.1, read as the reverse complement.
CATATTACTATTAGAGGATATCTGTCTTTCCAGTCGTGACCATCGTTAAGTCCTTTCCAACCTTAGAGAGGTCGTTCGAGTTCATAAACTGTTGTTGTTGCAATGCAGCGAGTACATTTTTCGCGAGCAGGAGTGCTGAGTCAGGCATACCAGCTAGCTGCGCAACCTTGAGCCCATGACTATTGCGGTTCACACCCGGCTTCAGACGGTGAGAATACGTGAAGAAGTTATCCTAGTTATCGTATCAAGTCCAATCTGCTTTCTGGCGAATGGATTTTACTCACCTCGGTCTCGAGAACGTCGGTACAATAAAATGTGACATCGCGAAATACACCACTGCCATGGTGATTCGCCTCATCGTACGTCAGTAGATCTGCTAACTCATGAAAGTGTGTTGCAAACAATGTCCGGCACCGATTATGCACAACAAGATGATGTATTGTCGCGAATGCAATGGCAAGACCATCTTTGACCGTTGTGCCCCGCCCGACTTCATCCATGATGACCTGCTCGTATGTTTAGTTTCGGTGGTCCCCGGGACGCAGGAACTGACCAGACTCTTCGCCGTAGCCCGACGTAGTATATCAGCAGTCTCAAGCATTTCAACCATAAAAGTACTCCGGTCCCTAAAGACGTCGTCTTGCGCTCCGACTCTTGAAAACAGCTTGTCAACGATTCCAACGGCTGCATGTTCGGCGGGCACAAATGACCCCGTTTGTGCAAGGATGGCAATCAGGGCAATTTGTCGCAAAAAAGTCGATTTGCCAGCCATGTTCGGCCCCGTAATAATGTGCAGGCGGGAATGAGGCTTGAGAGCAACCGAATTTGGGGTAAAGGCACGGCTCGACGACAGTAAGCCCAGTTCGACTGTGGGATGACGACCATCTGTCACCTCGTATGTAGCACTGCGACGTCTCAGCGACTAATAAGACCGACTGAAGATTTGGGTGGCTTACTCGTCTTTGATCATCGGGCGGACGAATCTCAGTTCAGTCGCCAGACTAGCGAGGCCGAGTGCCACATCGAGTTCGTCTATTATTCGGGTGTTTTGTCGGAGTTGGGAGGAGAATGTTTTCACCTACATATTCTAAACTTGAGCGCAGATCTAATAGAAGTACTGGAAAGCAAACCTCGTCACGCAGGGAGTGAAAAATATCTTTCTCTGCGTTCACTATGGCAACCGTACTTTCCATGATTTGCGCCCCAAGTTGTGACCAAGGCTGTAAAATGTTCAGAATATATAATAGAGTTGCGGCCCACAAGAAACGACACACCTGATAGAAGTAGCTACTTGTTGAATTGTTCTCTGAAATAAAGATGAACGCAGGATCAGTCTTGATTTTGGCTTGGTCTCTCTTTGCTCTCCTGATATGAACATGCATACCATGCGCAGGGGTCGTGCGCAATGTGAGGGAGGGAGTATCTTACCAAAAAAATCAGCATACTCAAGCATCCGAGATGGTATGTCTTACTATATTGAATCTGAAGGTCATGTTCTAGAGTTCTTCTACGCTCCAGCAGGACGCGCAATGTATCGTGCAGTGCAGCTAGATCCCCCGAGAATCTGCACGACAATATATCACTGTGTGCACAATCAAGTAGCGGGTTCCACTCACTCCGGTCGAATGGTCTTCTTATATATGCCGTAAGCGGTGGTTGAAGATTTCTGCTCGTTTCCCAGAAAATCACCCTCAATATACTCATCCGGAGATGGCAAGGTTTGAAGCTCCATGTCCTCTAATGCCAGAGTAATCCGAGTAGATAAATCATGAACGCTGGTGATTTTTGACAAAAGGGTATCGACACTGAACCAGTCATTGCTGCGCACACTGTCCTGCTCCCGGTGCTCCATTTCTTTTTCAAGTTCAATCCTTTTTTGGATGGCTGTCCAGACCTGGATAGTGCGATTGAGCGCGAGAAGATCTTTTGTTTCCCCTTTGCAGGAAAGGAATCGTTGGACAATCCGGCATGCATCTTCGGTGTTTTGTAATAAACGCGCAATGTCATCTCGCAGATCTGGCCTGTGATAGAAGAGTGCAACTAATGACTGTCGTGCTTCGATCTCCTTTAGTGACGTGCTCGGGGAGCCTGATGGAAGTGAATATCGGAAGACTACAGACTGAAGGGGAAAAACAAACATAATCTGCGAGCCAAGGAGCGCGTCCCACTGTTAGTAATGGTCCGCTTGATGACACTCAAGAGGCTTCCGGTTGGCCCCCCTTCCCTTGCGCTCTCATGTATTTCGAGTGCCTTGATAGTATGAGAGTCGATCTGCATACGTTCTTCGGTAGCCTCCCGGTTGGGGGTAGAGAGCTGGGGCATGTGTTCCATGAGAGTCGTTTGCATATAGGTTGTGAGGAGATTTATGGCTGCAAGTTCTTGAAGTGTGTAAGCGGAATCGGACTGGGGTAGGATGCTGCCCGCGGACGGGATAGGCTCGGCATAGGCCAGAAAGTCTGCTTCTTTTTCGAGAAGCAACCTAACTGGATCCGATGGCTGATCTTTCAGCTCTTGTGTGAGAACGATCTCGCGTGGACTGATGCGTGCAAGGTCATCCCTGAGCATCTCGAATGAAATTGTCCTGGTAAAAAATTCGCCAGTTGAGACATCGATCCAAGCCAATCCGATTTCCCGGGGACTTCGTTCACAATTGGGTGAATGGGCACAGATGGCAAGAAGGTAATTATTTTCAAAGGGATTCAAAAACGACTCATCAATAAGGGTACCAGGAGTGATGACGCGAACCACCCGTCTGTCGATCTCGGGCTTCTGACCATTCGTGTAACGCGGGAACTCCTCGCACATGGCAACGAAGCGCTTGTGTTGTTGAACCAGGATCTTGAGGTACTTGTCCAGATGCATGATCGGAAAACCGCACATGGGGACATCCTGCTTGTCCCAGACGCGGGAGGTCAGCTTGATGCCAAGCAGACGCGCGACTTCACTGGCTTGGTCGAAGTAGGACTGCCAAACGAATCTGAGTGCGAAGACGCGTCTTTAGTGGGTCGTACCTCATAGAATTGACCGACCCGGGTAAGAAGAGTGCAATGTGGGAACCTGGAATGGTTTGCCAAGATCTCAATGGCAAGTGAATTACGTGGTTGGTTGTGCGTATGGGTTGTCTCTGAGGCACATTTGGGCTTGCGTCCGCGTCTAGGTCGCGTCTGTTCTTGAACCAGTTGGTTACACGGTGAGTTGACCGTACTTTTGGCTTCTGACGCGTGATCTGGTTGTATAAGACGAGATGGGAGTTCTGAATATGGTTTCCTTGTGACGGCTGGGCGGTGGGTAGAGGAGTGGAAGGTGCGGAGGACGCGACGGAGCGAGATCGACATGGCAGGCGCGACGGTGGCGCGAGACGGTCGGAGCTTTAAAAAACGGGTTGGACAAGTTCACGTCGTCTCTACTCGATTCTCAACCACCAAGATGTCTTTCGCTGGCAGACGCAGAGGAAACAAGGTCAAAAAGGGTGTCCAGTTCACCCTTATGGTCGTCGGTTCGTTCATTCTCCCCGTTGTTCTTTTCCTCTCGCTCACCTCCCCCAGGTGCCTCTGGAACCGGTCGTACAACTTTTGTAAACACCCTTTGCGAGTCCGAGGTCCTTGCCCACAAAGTCTCTGACAACCCTGACACCGCCCACATCGAGGAGGGCATCAGAATCAAACCTGTCAACGTCGGTATGTCTGTCGCACACTCGAGCTATTTTCCAGTCCAAGCCTATTCTCCAGAACTCGAGGAGGATGGCGTTCGTATTGCTCTCACCATCGTCGATACTCCTGGCTTTGGCGACAACATTGACAATGAGTTCGCGTTAGTATCCCTTCGTTCTCTTGGCACCTTTCTACTAGCGCATTTAATTTAGCTTCCAAGAAATTGTTGGTTACCTTGAACGTCAATACGACGACATCTTAGCCGAAGAATCCCGTATTAAACGTAACCCTCGATTCCGCGACAACAGAGTCCATGCTTTGCTCTACTTTATTCCTCCCACAGGACATGCGTACGTAACCCACAACTCCGCACAAAAATGCGCAACTCATGGTGACACTACAGTCTGAGAGAGATGGACATCGAGCTGATGCGTCGCTTGTCCCCTCGCGTCAACGTCATCCCTGTCATTGGCAAGGCTGACTCACTGACTCCCAGTGAGCTTCGCGGGTTCAAGAAACGAGTCAGTGGTTTTTACAATTTGTGAACTCGTTTGCTCATCACTTATCGAATAGATCATGGAGGACATTGAACACTATGGCATCCCCGTATACAATTTCCCATACGATGTTGAGGAAGATGATGAAGAGACTATCCAGGACAACAGCGAGCTTAGGGTGAGCCAGATAAGCTTATCGAATTTTGATTGTGTTGCTAATTCTTGATAGGCACTGCTTCCCTTTGCCATCATTGGTTCTGAAGAGGAAATTGAAATGGATGG
>JBBPMS010000116.1:0-26016 GCA_038090435.1 Phylloporus scabripes | reverse complement strand
CTAATGCAACCCATCCGTTTCGCACTGCTACGGCACCTTCGAGACCTCCAGGGTCTCCGGTACCTGCGCAATTTATTTCTCCCCGTCCTCGGGGGGAATCGCTAAGTTTGGCGCAACCATTAATTAGCTCATCAATCACAATGGGTACAATACATCAACGTCGGACTAAGATGTCGGCCCCGCCTTCTACTGCCCCTACGATATTGTCATCGCCTCCCGACACAAGTCCACCCTCCTCGTTTTCACATCCTCCTGCCAAAACTCCGACTTCTCCCTCAAGTTCTGGAATTGCTCCGACCCCAGGACGCAGTCGTGCTTCTTCACAGCCGGGCCGTAGACCTTCCGTTGTCAACGGTCGGATATCCCCTTTTGAACCCCAGCGTCCCCCGCTCCCTCAAACTGCACTTGCAAATGGTCGCAAAATCTCCACGTCGAAATTGAATCAGAACATTACGCTTAATGTACAGATTCAGCCACAACTATTTGTACAGACAGAACTCCTCTCTCCACCTGGTTCATCACTTCTCCCTCCACCCGCAATCCTCACGAACATCCCTACCACACCTACCTCACCTCTTCCTCCTGCCCCGCCAACCGACAGTCAAAGAAAGCCTTACCATATGATGGGTCTACTTGCAAACACCATGAATTCGAAAACAGGCGGATATATTACACGACGATTACATGTTCCCCAGGGCGTCTGGTCACAAGGAGGAGCAAAACTTACCAACGTCCCGGAGAAAGTGCGCGTTGTGGAAGTTTTATGTTCGGCCTTGGAGGAGATGCAACAAGCAAGCGTCGAGTTCTTCGGTGCTGGAAGTGTGTGTAGCGGGCTTGCCCTGGGAATCGGAAGTATCGGACGGAACGAGGCGGAAGCGTGGGTGAGCAAGCTTGAGGAGTTCTCATCTATATGTGACAGCGTCGTCGCAAATTTCGGCAAAAAACTCGGCGTAGGGGAAGGCTTTGTTTCGAAGAAAAGCGGGGTAGGTCATCCGTTTGTTTCATGAAGGGCCAAAGCCAACTCGCGTAACCCTCTAGGTGACATCATGGAGCGGAAAGCTGACCCGACAGTTCGACAAGCTTACCAATGGAAAAAAGTGCGTAATTTCTTCACGACATGTGTATCAAATGCTCAGCGGATGTGATAGTCTTGACTCACCAGCAGTGTATGTGGCTGGATTGGGTAGACTGTTCACGCATGCTCAGCTGCTCGATGAGCATTCAAAAGCGCTACTTTCGCAACCCGTGGCACCTGTTTATACCGCGTTTCCCGCTGATCTGAGAACAGCCGCGGAACTCAAGCTTAAACGTGCCTCCGAGTTCTTTGCTAGCGTCGTTTTAACATTCGTCATCCGTGACCTCGCTCAACTGTTGGACAAATATGCAAAGAAGTGCGAGAAGTGGCTCGCTGAATGATTAGAAATGGAAACGGATTTTTGTTTGGTGTAGTATTCTTTTCTGAAGGCACATGTATTCTATCATCTGGGACTAGATTGTTCAGCAACATCTGTTCTTTCATCTGACGCCTTTGAATGGCCTGGGGGTTGCGACTCTTTTTTTCGTCACTTCGATTTTCTCCATCAAAATATACCCTTTGAAATTTGTGCATAGTCCATGAGACTGGATAGAAAAACTGGCTATGTTGGTACAGTCTGAATACATGCCAGTTCGGGCGTGGGTGGTCGTCCTCTGAGACGTGTTATTACCTGCATTCGCCGGTCTGGGACTTGGATGAGCACACACAAATGTGCAATGCACAAGAGACCCACTATATTCGAGCCGAAGGTGCTCATCGGGGCATTCCTCGTCGGAATCCACCAATGGATCAGAGTTGAGTATAGTGTGCCATGCCTCTATAACGAGCGCACCGCGTAAGCTCTGAGCGCGGTCTGAACAAGGCACATACGCTGTAGCATCGTGCGAGGTGGGCCTGGGGCTACACTAGCCCGTCTGGCTCTGAGAGGTCGTGAACCAGAATTGGACACGTTTGATCTACGAGAACGGTGCATGTCCATAGATATCCGACGCTGCGCTGGCAACGCCTCCGTGTGCCTTTGACAGTGCCGTTCCAGTGCATTGGGTTGGATGGGCACAACTGTCATCACTTTCAGAGACTAGGGTTAGCAGAACGTGCGAGCTCACAGTCTGACCGACGACCCTGGGTCTCTCGTGATGTCGGTTCGGCGTGAACACCGGCGACATGCCCCGCGTCGTGCGCCTTGTGAGCCGTTCGCCCAGCTTTCCTCTTCCTGGGCGTGGCTGGAGACGCTGTGTCCTGCGTGTCTGGTTTGCTAGGGTTGGTTGTTCTTTTCCTGGGCAGCTCTGCCTTGTTTGACATGACGGTACCGAATCCTTTACTTGGCGAGCAACTGAGACGGCAGAAGACGAACTGATTTGGAGCGGTTTCGTAGTAGCTCTCAAGGCGTTGGTGCGGACCAGTGTCTCACATGGCGTGCGTTTACCTCACATTCAGTCACAGCGGCCAAGCCCAGCGTTTGGAGCAACTGGCGAGCCAATCCATCGACCTTTTGGAGCGGTAGAGATGCAATGATGCGATTATGTCGTAAAAGCTACGGAAGTACTCGATAATGAATCCCAGCATTGCCAACGACATCTCCTGCTTCCCTGTCAGCCATTGATTCTCTCCCTTACAGGCAACGACTTTCTAGCCAGTATCGACATGCTCGGTCTTTGAGGTACGCAATATTTTGTCTGTGCAGAAACGATTAAATAGTCGGATTTGACAGGTGAAATAATTTTGCCTCTGAGCGATATGTGAACTTGTTCAGTTTACCTGTGCCATGTGAATTGCATGATCCTAGTGATTCCTCGTCAATTTGGAATATGAACAATGAAAAAGGTTTTCCCTTTTGTTGGCGGTATCCAGATGAGCTCAGGATCTTTTGAGGCCGTAAGCCCCATCCTAGTACTTACGAAGGACCTAGCCCCTGAGTCCGGACTTTTCATGCAGTAAAGTCATACCCGAGATTGTACAAAGATGTCTTGCTCAGCTTAAGCTGCATACGGTGACCTCACGTTGAAGGTCGAAAGATGTCGCGCAAGTACAGTTGACATTAATGATGTTTAGGCGCATTAACACCGAAAAGCTCGGTTAATGAACTAGGGAAAATAATAACCTACATCAAAGATCCTTCCAATGTGCTGCCAAACGAAACTGCTCATCCACCTACGATAAATAAATGCAATAAAACTCTGGTCAAAAAGGCAGAGGATGCGCGAATAGGGTCAGCACGCGTGCCAGGTATGCTACGAGGCTGACCTGTTCCACCGAAAAGTGAACCGAGAGGGACACGAAAGGAATGAAGTAACAGGGGTTGTTAGGACCGTTGATCACGGCAGTTCACCAGAATTCTCGAACGCACTCCAGAACCTCGACCACAACGGAGCTCTTATACATAAGAGCATGATCAGCACCCTTGACAACTTGAACGTCGCATCTATCCTCGCCCATCGTACGCTCCATCCACCTCACCGCGTTCTCTGCAATCTTCTCGTCTCGGTCACCGTACCACACTCGAACCTTGTGTGGGTAGTCGGTATATGAGAAGCCCCAAGGACGATTGTCATGATTCAGGATTTGCAGCAAGTCACTGTGAGTGCCTTTTGATGCCTCGGCATGGGACGCAGCAATCAGAGCGTTTCCGAGTGCGGCCTGATATGAATTCGAGGTGGTAGTGATTACGCTGCTGTACGGCGAGGAGAGAATGCTGTTTCTTGGTGACGATGGTACGCTTGGCGGGCTTGATCTGGGTACAGCCGCACTAGACGCGCTGAACGAGATTGAGCGTTGACCTGACTGCCTCGGAAGGGGATATTTGATAATGGACTTGTCGATACTGGAATCGATGGATCGAGTAGAGTCTATCGGCTTTCCAAGAACAGACACATCCTTGGCATATGGCGTCACTGTATGGCATACAGGGCTGGCGGGTTTAGCGCCCCATTCAAGGTCACCCAAGCCTAATCCAACGTCAACAGAGATGGGTTGGGGGAGGCGTGGGCTGGGTAAATTGGCCTTGTCCACTTTGGACCCGTTGGCATTCGCTTTGCCCTTTAACGAACCCATGGACCGCAGAGTCTTTAACCTCTTCCCCACGCTGGAGTGATTCATTGCGTCCGCTCCCGGCGACGGTGGCTGCGATTGCGACGAAGATTTGGAAGACTTCAGTCTACCGAGAATACCCCTGGAGCTCTTCCGTCTCGTCTGCTGATTCATGGATCGTGCCCCTAGCGTGCTCTGACTTCCGAATCGACCGTCAAAGTCCCTCAGGTCGTCATAATCACTGAACAAACTGGACGCAATACTCATCCTTCTCCTCGCGTCCGGTTGGGATGGATAGACACTAGACCTGCTGAACTGCTCAGTATGAGGAAATGTATCAATGTCTGTGATGTTGTCCGACTGGCTGTCGTGAGGCTTGCTTGGGGATGGTGGAGCTGTATAACCTATTCCGCGGTAGGCCACAGTGGGGGGCTTTCCCAGCATCCAGGCCTGGATTTTCCATTCTGCGGCCTGCGCAGTCTTCAGAATGCCATTGGGAACATACTTCAACCACTTGTAACCGCCTACGAATTGTTCTTAGTGGCGATGTGTTGTGCAGGAAATATTACATACCACTTTCGCCACCGCCAATCCAAGGGGCGAGAAGGCAGAGGTCACCCCTGATTCGCTCAGGTACGCGATTGGCGAAGGATAAGGCATACGGAGCCCCAGCGGAGTGAGCCATGACGCTGCATTCATAAATTTGGAGTTGATCGAGTACTTCCTCTACAGCAGAAGCCCATTCCATAATGCCACGAGCAGATTTTGATTGGGGTACTTCAGTGCGACCAAGCCCCCATCTACCATGTTTCGGATGAGCATCGTCAATACCATGATGAATAATCGGTTTACCTATCGATGGCAATCAATCGGAGCCCCAGGCAATCAGCCATTTCATCGTAAAGACCCATTATGTGTCTTACGCAACCCAACCCAAGAAACACAACAAGTGGAAAACCATTTGGGTCCCCCATATCAGCGAGACTGACTGTAAGAGGGTGGTCAATCGATGCATGTGGGTATCGCGTGAGCTTCAGCAGCGTTGTTAAACGTGCAGACCGCAGGTATTCGGCGATCGCTTGTGATGTGGATGTTGGAGATATAGAGAACTGAACTGGGTCGAATGACTGTTGAGATCCATAGGGGGGAGCTGTTGAGGATGCATGGGTATATGGGTCTGAGGGGGCACCACGAACTCCTGGCGGATGGTTGGAGCTATCAGAGGTATTCGAAGAACAAGGAGCGAGGGGTGGAGCGCGAGGGCCATTGGAAGGTGGAGCTGTCACTCGGGAATTCTTTTGGTTGTTGTAGGTCCTGCGGACTTCGTGTTCAATGCTATCCATCGAAGACCGGCTGAGAAGTTCGGCTTCTTCATCAGGTGTCAGAGGCTCCGGTTCGGAATCTTCTTCATCCGGACCTGCTAATAGACTACCATTTCCGTGACCATAGCTTGGGGTATTTACAGATGGTGGGCGCGTGCGTTCAAGGGTATGTGGAGCATGGTTGCGAATAATTTCCGATATAGATGGGATTACAGTTCGTGGGCGCTCTACGGGTTGTACGGCGTCAAGCGGTGTGTGATCGCTGAAGGTGGGAGATGGAGGTGTTATATTATCGCCGGAAGTAGTGGGAGTGGGATCGACTGTGATGGTGGAGGTAGACGCCTTCCGCGAGAAGCTTGGGACAAGATTATGGCGGTAACGCGGGTAGGGACGGGGAGGTTTTGTGGTTGGTACGTCGTCATCGTCGTCATCTGAGGTGACAACCTTCTCGCGCCTTCTGCCCTTCCCTTTCCCCAGTACAATGCCTGGAGGGGGGGTCGGGAGTGGGGGTTGGTATAGAGGAGGAAGTCCAGGAAGACCAAAACGCGAGGAGTGTGATGTGGTGCGCGAGAAAAGGTCCTCCATGGAGGCTCCAGCCATGCCATTCATACCGTCTACCAAAGCATCCAAGGTCTCTACTCCTGAGATTGGAGCAGCAACGAAAACGGGAAAATCTAGGGAAAGATAACCACCAATCGAAGAGACATCGCTGGGTGTCGGGGGAGGATCTTCTAAACTTGAGGTTCCAGAAAACCTCAAGGGTGGAACAGGATTGTCGTGTCGTCTTGCTTTTGCGGAGGAAGGACCGGTACGAGTGCGAGTGCGAGGGTTCCGGGGGGTAATATCACCGCGGGACATAAAGCTGGATGGATCAGGAAACTGAACCGAGGTCGGGAACGCAAAGGCAGAGTCTGAAACCTTTGCCCTGCCCCTGTCCTGTTCAGTGGAGCGGCGAGAGTGTTTCTTCTGAAAATGGTACACATCCGCAGGGGACTGAGGCGGAGGGCTCGTCTGGGGGCGGGGATGAATATCAAAGTAGCTTTTGGAAATATAAAGAGGCTTTGGGTGGGCATGAACGGTCTTTTCAAAGTTGTGTCTGGACGAGGAGGAGCTCGTCCGGAGAGCACGCTCGGATCCATCGGTGTCTTCGCGGTAGAACGACATCAAAATTCCAAACGGCGGTGACGAACGTGAACGGTGTCGAGCGAGTAAACCGTGTCGCGTCCTTGATGACTGGCAGCCGGTAACTAGCTGCTGGAGCTGTTCGTCGCACTAATTTTCGGTTCGGAGGCAGGGTACAGCCACCACGTCGTCTTCACCACTAAGCAAGTTTAACTACCATGTTCTCTTTCCCTCTCTGGTCTGGTGATTAGCACTACATCGAAAACACATCCTAGCTATCACCAGTCCTGTCAACCACGCTAGGATGAGCTCACCCAAAAGATAGTGGACTATCCCGGTACGCGTCATCTGTACACAGCACACTCGAGGCTAATACTGCATTTCATGCAATGCATGTTTTGGGAATCGCGTCCTTCAGTTTCCTTTCGTATGTGGTACTAATCTTGTTTTTCTTCATTGTTGCAGAGATGCTAAGTTAAACAACACAGGGGGTCTTTACATCCACATTGCTGCAAAGTCGTATTCGTTTGACATTTCTATTTGCACACCCCACTCGGATGACATGGATATTGGTATGTTTGTCATTGCAGATAGTCAACCCTCGAGGACTCTGTGTGAGAGCTCAGTTTCAAACGATGAAAAAACCGTCGGTTCAAATAGTAGGGACAACGTAAGCTGTACTTTCGTTAAAATAGTTGGTCAATTTGGTGTCCTTTGTATTCTGCAATCGCATTCTGCACGAAAGGGAATAGATTGCGGTACTATATGCCATATGTTCAATCAGAAACTTGACCTCGAACAGGAAATTCTGTAAGTAGCATCCCGGCCACCCCGGATAGCCACGTGGCTTGGTAATTGAGCAGTTATCACTTTGTCATCGGTATTACATCATGCATGTGCTTGAGCATAACACACCGAGTGCCAGCTGTTGTTTCTACATCGAGTCCGCCATTCAAATAGGTCCCCTCGCACTTTCTGAAACACTCCCGTCCGCTTCCCGTCTCTTCCTGACGCTCCCGTTATGACCATACTAGAGTCATCTCAACCGCAGCACCACTTGCCCATACACTTACGCCCTCCCAGGACGTGGACACAGACTCTCAACGGATTGATGTTCTTGTTCTCGTTCATCCCAGGATGCTTCATGATTCATGGTTTCCAACTCTTGTTTATTCTGCCATTGAAACTCGTACCAGGCCCAGTTGGAAGGAAACTGTACGATGAGGGGATCAGGTATACCAAGGGCGCCTTTGCCACGTTGCTCAGTGCGTTGTTCTCAGGCTTCGCACTCGCTATGCGAGATAAATCCTGACTTGCAGATCTGATGAACCAATGGTTCGCTCCAACAAAATTGTCCATCACGTTCGAGGCGGATGGCGAAGGGAAGTTCACGGAGGAGGAGATTCGGAGTGTCGTGGAACGCGACGCGTCCGGCAAAGTCGTGGCTTTGCGCTTGCCTTCCAAGTGTGTTGTCGTTTCAAACCACCAGGTGTGTTTTCCATATGTTTCCAACACGTGCCTTGTCTCGCCTGATCCACGTGTGAAAGGTCTACTCAGATTGGTGGTATGTCTGGTGCTTGACATACTTTGCGCGCGCGCACAAGGACGTCTTCATTGTTTTGAAGAAAAGTCTCAAATGGATACCTGTCATCGGGCCGGTACGAGAGGCATTTTGCCAGATAGCCTCGCCACTAAATTTAATCCAGGGCATGCTAATGTATAGGTTTATTTTTCTTGCCCGCTCATGGGCAACCGACAAGTTCCCACTGGCGAAGCAACTGTCAAAACTTGGGAAAAGGGCACAGGAGGAAGACAGACCGTTCACTCTCATCCTGTTTCCCGAGGGAACTCTTGTGAGCAAAGACACCCGACCCATTAGCAACAAGTATGCAGCGAAGATAGGTGTCGTACGTCAATATTCAATTGGCTTTTACTGAAGCTGATTGTTGAATTGTAGCCGGACCTTTGTAATGTACTCCTGCCCCGCTCAACGGGACTTCATTATAGCCTTCGATCCCTCGCCCCTCGATTACCCACGCTCAAATTGCTCGACATTACAGTGGTCTACCCAGGTGAGTGCAATATGAAGCCTCAAGAGACGAGGAATTCATCAAAATTTCTGCAGGTATTCCTCCCAAAGGCTATGGGCAGTCTTACTACACTCTGCGGTCAATATTCTGTGATCGGGTGCCCCCGCCAGTGGTCCACATGCACCTGCGAATCTTCGACGTCGCAGAGGCCGTTCCCATAGGAGACATATCAAAATCAGAAGGATCTGTCGACAACATCGCTGAGCTCGATATTTCGGAATGCGACAAGGTCACGTTTGACTTATGGCTCCGGAAGTTATGGACAGAGAAGGATAACTATATCAACAAGTTTTTGGAGGCAGGCACGGCGCCCAGCAAGCAAACACCAGTGGTGATCCCTTTGGAACTGCGGAGAAGGTCAGAAATTGCCGTGGCCTATTGTTTCTTTGCTCCATTTTTCGTCACATACTGGGGAAAGAGGTTTACGGACTTGATTTCGTAGCTAGATGTTGTACTCTTTATGTACGGGTTAGATAATTTATTGTCATCAAGACTGTTGGACATTCTGCAGTTGTTGTTGGCGCTGAATCTGGCCAACCAGGTACTCGCTGGTGTCTATGAAGCGTTCTATGCAGTTCACGATGCAAGCTTCTTCGCCGCGAGCGAAACGACTGCCTGGTGTGCCAGTGATGCATCTGCCAAAGGGATGAGTTGTGAAAAAATGAGTCGGGAAGTGCCTCAACTTATCCCAACACATGCTTGTGAAGGCGAGGAGCTGGCTGTGGGCTTGAGCCTGTCTTTGGCCCTGCACGAGGACAGACTGTATTTCTTTCTGAAAAAAGACATGAGCAGAGGCGCGAGGAGTGAAAGTTAAGCCTACCTTGGATGCATCATCGAAACCAAGACCCTCCATTGCACTGAGTGCCTCGTTTGCGTTCTTGGAGTCCATTGGCCAAGTTGTAAGGACTGCGACCGTGAGCAAAAGACTTCAATTACGTGATATTACAAGTTCGCGGTCGTCGGCGTCGTTGGCACTGGCGACAGGATCGTTGTCCGTATCGCCGAGCAGCATGTTCGACACCAGCCATGTTCCGTGGACAGTCCGCCAGCGGGACGGCGCTAATGACTAGAGTCGTGCGAACTGCGCGAGGGTAGCAACAGGGCCCTCACCGCCTCGTGGTCTCTCATGACATCTACCACCGAGTCTTCTGGCTTGCCACACGAGTCCGCCCCACTGTATGTGCCAACTCCAGCCAACCTACTGCACCCGTTCATCAACTTTCTCTTGCAGTGTAGGGTATCTCAGCCGCAAGGCGCTCCCGATCAAGCGCAACGATGCTGAGCCACTTACCCGAGAGGATGTCCAGTTCGATCTCCTCCACTACATCTTCTCGGACTCCAACGCCGTCTTCACCAGCCAAACTCCGGGCACTTTTTCCAAGGTCAACTTCCGCGATCTCTACGTCAATGCTTTGTACCACTCCAGCAAGTGCTCAAAGGTACTCAAGGATAAGATGGTTGAGACCCCAGCCTTTGCAGTCGAATTAGCAAAGATCTCCCTATTAACAAATGTGGGACGCATCAATACAACAATGGCGTGTATGCATTGGTGCTACTGGTCGTGTGCGATCATTTGATTGTCCTGACCAAGCTTTTAGTCTTCCCGGAGATGAAAACTGCTCTCAGGACCTACCACCCTGTCCCGTCTCTACAAAAGACAGACGGTAATGCTCAGGATGCGCCACGCATCAAGAACTGTTTAAAGGCAGCCCTCCTTCCGTCAGAGCTCAAGTCGATGCCACCCTCTACCCCGGAAGAGATCCTTGAGAAAAGTGTGCGTGTATTCGTCCTCCCTTTTCTTTTATTCACAGCGATTCGTTCAGCGCGCGCGCCAACTTCCTCCAACAAGCGTCGTCAACTTGATATTTGTTCTTGCAAATCATGCTACCGTAAGTCCCGTCTAGCATGTCGAGCCATAAACCTCGCTCATTCATGAAGCCTCTTGCTGCAACCCATTTTGACTCACCATTAAACTTCCTCGATCTCTTTCTGCCTATCGGCGTCTCTTCTGCTGACAGAGCGAGGGCTTTTCTTTGGCTAATATTCCATTATCTGGAAGGCCCGGATCGGCCAAATCCTTACGATGATGACTACTCACGTCAGAATCCGGGAAAAGTCCCGCGGCTAAGACGGTTGGCAGATGCCGAGTTGGCCGCGGAGAATGTCGACACAGCCGAAGAAATTGAGTGGGGACAATCGATGTCTGCGCGACGCAACGTCTTTTTACAGCGCCTGGTGAACTCCCTTGAAGACGAAAAGAGGGCCAAAATTGCGGTTTCATCGTCGTCGCAGCGAGGTGGTGTTTGATCAAAACTTGTGCATGACTTATTGACTGTAGCAGTGCCTGTACCTAGCTCACAACGTTCCCGTCCGTCGGGCCAATCCTTTGGAGGCGTTCGCGAAAAGCCGTACATTCACTACCTGCCACCCCGACAGCCAGCACCCCTTACACATCCTGCAGGTTAGTCAAGCATTTTAGGCCTTGATCACGATTCAAAGGTTGCTGCAGGCAGACCTTCTGGTAGCACGCGTGGACCACAGCGAACCATGCTTCAGCGTGAGTGCTATCATTGCCGTATGTTGTTATCAATGACTGAGGGTCGTTATCTATCAACAGACGCCTGGCATGTTGTAACATCAACAGATCCACTAGCCGATTCGGATGAAGAATTGATGGATGAGTATGTTAGGAACGACTACAGTAAGTTTATTTTTCGAATCAGCTCATCTAGACAAAGCAATGGCTTGATGATGATTGAAGACCAGCGTATTACCGTTATTACTCGGCTTCGCGGGAAAGCGCCAACCCCACCGCCAGAAGACACTGCTCCTCCTAACAACCTTTTGGACCCTCGGGAACACAGATGGCGAACTGTGCATTCATGGAAGTGATGCAGCACACCCACGCACATTGCTTTCTGGAGTACAACACGCACTTGTAATTATTCATTGTCGTGTTTCACGTTTGGCTAGGGCTCCGGCAGGCATGTTTGATAGCTAAATCAATAAACGATCTCTCCTTGTACCCAGATTATCTTGATGTCACTGCAATCGTTTGACAACTTGACACTGGATAATAACTAAGAAACAGCTCTGGTAGAGAACGAGAATTAGCGATCAGGAATTTGCTAAAATCAAAACTGAATCAAATGTCACAGTTATAAGCAACGTGACCATTGCTGCCAATACCTGCAGATTGATGTCAGCTGCGTTCACAGCATTTGCGACGCGCTGCGGCACAACCCTTCCCAAACCATCGTGGCGTGCATGGAGAATTCCATTGACTCCATCAGGGTATGGCTTTCATAACATACATTGATAAACTGAACCCTACATCATAAATGCAAAGGAGCGTCTAGATAAAGCTAATGAACTCAAGCTCGAAGGGAATGATTTATTCAAAACAAGCCAGTGGACACAAGCTCTAGTGTCATATAGAACAGCGCTTAGCCAGTTGCCTCCACGCAAGCAGCTAGCTGTGCCGGATCCTGATGAACCCGATGTCGGTGTCTCCCAGCAACCGTCAACTGAAGATAGCCGAGTTGCTGCAACAGACATTCCGGATGCGCTTGACGTGGAGTGCGGAAAAGCACGGGCAATCTTACATGCTAATATCGGTGCATGTCTCGCGAAACTGGTGAGTGGCCCGCCTCCAGACTGAGCCGATCTTACCCACGCGAATGGACAGGAAGATTACAAAGGAGTGGTGGATGCATGTTCTCAAGGCGAGTCCACAAGCATGGCATTGACGTGCAACGCTGAGCAATAGATTACAGCACTCAGTGATGACCCACACTATGTCAAAGCGCTTCAACGAAGGGCAGTATCGAATGAGAAGATTGGTACATGGTCTGCTCTCAGCAGCGCTCAAGAAGGTCTGGCTCACGGGTAAATTTGTGAGCCGGCAATCCATACTGATGTAACGGACAGATTATAAGCTGTTGCTAGAGCTACTTCCCCCTGGCTCTGCAGAATTGGCACAGACGAGAAAGGCACTTCAGTCTTTAGAACCTCGTGCACGAGCAGCACAGGAAAAAGAGACAACTGAGATGATGGATAAACTGAAGGGCCTCGGGAACACCATACTTGGTACGCCTCTATTTTGTGAGATCGACAAATCCAAGACACTGATTTGTTTACTAGGCAAATTCGGACTTTCTACTGATAATTTCAAGTTCGAACCGAATGGCCAAGGTGGTTATTCGATGAACTTTGCACGATGACAATCGATACCGTCTGCATTCCCCGTGTCGCAGTAGTATATTTCGTGTTACAATATTTATGGCCTTCCTTGATCATGATTTCCGTCGATGTATGTGTCTTGATGAGTGAAGACTCGGAATCTATTAAAAGGAAACACCTGGGAGGAGGATAGGAATATTCACGAGTGTTCAACGATTCAGAAAAGCTACATACCTTTGCAATAATTCTACCTCTGATCAATCCCATGGAGACAGGACCATAGTCTCTCGAGTCGATTGAACATGCCAAATTATCTCCCGCTATCCAGACATGGCCTTTTGGAACAATGACGTGTTCCGTCGAGGGAGCTTTCAAACCTGTTGGATCGACACAGACGACGTCTCCAGGGAGACCAATGATTCTTTTACAAATGATCCTGTTCGGTTTCAAGGGCGATTTGAGAGAAACCAATTCTCCTCGAGTCAAGTTGTACGGCGCAAGACGATGAGACAAGATGCTCTCGATTATAACTTCGCCAGAGCTCTCAATTGTAGGAAGCATGGATGGGCCATCCGTCTGGCTATTATCAACGACAGACATGGTTGAAGTGATCGACATACCAGGCAGGGACTTCCGATATTTTCTTTGAAGAGATGCAGGAAACAGGCGATGTTGGCAGCCTATATGGTTATATAGAGTCAGTCATGACTAACGTGGCATTGAACAAACGGACATGAAAACACCCTAGTGCGAATTTCTTTAGTAACTTGATCCGGGTAGCATTGGACAGAAACCCAGGGTGGGTCATTACATGCTACGCCAAATCGAGACGTCTGTTCGATGATGGAGCTGCTTATATAATTTGTGGGGGTTTAGGCCCTGACTATGCACATATGCAAGGTTGGGCGGTGACGAGAAGTTGGCGACGGGGTGTCGTATGACGCTCGGCCATGCAACCACAGGTCTTTCTTTGACGTTTGGTTGACGGTGGCATTGTAAAGCTTCTGCCTCGTTGACTCGCTCCTCTCCAACCAAGTCGTCCATCATGTCGCTGCCAAACATGTCCACGGCCAAGATGTCTCGGATGGCCTACGCAGGTGCGGCTAAACTCAGAGAGGGGCTGTCCCGCCCGGACGGCGAGCCAGATAAGTTGGACTACAGTATCGTGGCAGATTGTTTCCACTGCGATGCACCCATTTGGGGAATAAGGTACCTGATCTTTTGAGTGGTGTATTCTTCATTCATTCGTGGTCGAACTTTAGCCTTTTGGTTTGTTCGGCGTGCAAGTCTGCCATCTCTGCTCCAAAAAGGTATGCACCACCATTGCTTAGAAATCGGGGTCCTTGAGAGCACCTGGTAACTCAGTGTCAAATTGCAAATTGGAAAAATAGAAGACTTGGAATGGACGGCCACAAGGTGCTCTGTGAGAGAAACAAGGTGGGATCAAATCAGATGTAGGAGCCTATCTGATACATCCTGTAGCATCATATGCTGAGTACCGCAAGTGCGAGCTATTCTCAAGCTATTTCCTTGGGGGAAACTGGAATCGGATGGCACCTTTGCCGATTCCCTCATACGTGCATACTTTGATGTTTTGGGAGCCGACGGCTGTAGCTACTGGAACGAAGCCGGTGGTAGTGCTCCGCATCAAAATCAGCTAAACGTCGTGGGTACTTACAATAGTCCTTACGCCTTTGACCCGGCCAAAGGCTATCAGGATGGGTATCTCCTTCTTGATCAACATCTTGATGAAAAGGCAGGGTGGAAGCTGGAAGATAAATTGATTCCTAAGCTACATTTCGAACCCGGACGTGAATCATTGACCGGTTCCTCGGCTAATGTGGTTGACTGGAAGTCATGGTACCAGTGGCGCTCATTGCCTTTGGATTCCCCTGCCGCACTCCTCATGCATTACCTCCCCCACTGTATACCATCTACTAGTCAATGTCTTGAATGTCGCAAGTCCAAGCCGTGGATCCCCGGATAACCGACAGACGCTTTACATTCACTATCTGGGGGTGGAAGTTGAGTTTAATGTGCTTCTCTCTGTAAGTATCGATACTTTCGAGTCCCTACCAGATCTCATATTGTACTGGCAGTTTTTCAGAGCTGGCATCGCTATCGCCATATACTGATATCAAGATCAAATTCGTCGGTTATGCTGTACATACAATCGTGCAGAAAGCGAGCCAGGGGAGCATTGCCGCCAAGGCGAAACGAAATGAGCCGGTGTACACGTACAAAGGTCCCTCATCCGTGGGACAGAGCACCTTGGCGATATGCCTCGATGGAGACCACCAGTACTGGGAACCACGCTATATGGAGATTAGAAATGACGTTCCCGATGCCATCGTGGCCCTAAATGTCGGGTTGTCAGGCTACACAACATGGGCGGACGTTATCTTGTTCTGCCTAATAGAGGGGATGCCGTTTGGCGTGACGGAGTATGCTGAACAATCCGCTAAAGTGCAAAGGGACTCTTTCTCAAAGATAATATCCCATGCGATGCTCAGTTTAGGCTCCCGCATGAGCACAGCTCAAGTTACGGATCTAATACAACCACGAGAATACCCTAGCGAGTTTAATCCATTTCAGCGACCTGGCCAAGCCATCGGTTCTACACGGTTACCAAGTGTTTCCAACGGATTCACCCTCAGGGTCGTCGGAAAAGATACAGGAAAGGGGAGAGTACGATTTGATTGAGCGGTTGTCACGCATGGATATTGCATCGAAGCAAGTGCAACAGCTGGTCGATAAGATGAAGGGAATGTTGTTCAACGATCTCGACTAATTTCTTGAACGGTTAAGCCTAGTCACCTCATTTTTTGTGTTGGCATACGGTAACTTAAGAGAGGCGTGGAGTGCGACCGTATGACATCGCTTAGCTTGTAAGGAAGTGTCGTCACACCAGTCTCAGAAAATATGTAGTACGCGTCTCTAATTTGTGAGATCCACCGAATCCGAAACAATACCTTCTTTATTGGACTTTTCGACAGACGATTTCAGGTTTGAATCCGCGGTGATGACGCTCTTAGGCCCTACATTATCCAGGGCCTCGATGGAGCGAGTGTGGCGTTGCTCGCCAGGCGTCGACAAAAAGTACTGGCAACGGAGTGCCGCATGATGATATGCATCACGCTCGACCATGCGGCCGCGCAGTCTTTCTTTTTTCGGCAACGGTACTGACGGTTCTGCCTCGTTGTTGAAGCTCGCTTTTCCCTCTCTCTAGGTCGCCTATCATGTCCCTGCTAAACATACCAATGCCAGACATAACTCGTCTGACCTACGTAGGTGCAGCTAAGCTCAAAGAAGAAATGTCCCGCCCGGGCGGCCAGCCAGAGAAGCTGGACTTTAGCATCGTGCCAAGTTGTCTCAATTGCGATGCACCTATCTCCCAAGTTTTGGGGAACAAGGTACTGAATATTTCAAGTGGTGTGTACTATTTATTTATTCGTGGCCACACAGCCGTTGGTCTGTTCGGCTTGCAGGTCTGCCGTTTACTGCTCCAAAAAGGTATGCTCTACATTGGAATTTGAAGTGCTCAAGAGCAGCTGATACTGCAGTGTCAAATCGCAAATTGGAAAAGCGGGAGATTTGGAACAGACGGTCACAAGGTGTTCTGTGAGAAAAATAAGGTGAAGGAATCAGATGAGATGAGGGATGAACTTATAATCTGAAGTACCTTGCAGCGTCATATGCTGAGAGTGCCACAAGTACGCGCTGTTCTCAAACTGTTTCCTTGGGGGAAACTGGAGTCCGATGGCACCTTTGCCGAATCCCTCACCCGTGCTTACTTTGATGTTTTGGGAGCTAATGGCTATGGCTACTGGAGCGAAGCCGGTGGCAGCGCTCCGCACCAGAAGCAACCAAACATCGTGGGTGCCCATGATGGTCCTTTCTCCGTGGACCCGGCCGAAAATTATCAAGACGGATATATACTTCTCCGCGATCGCCACCTTAGCGAAAAGGCAGGATGGAAACTGGAAGATGAATTGATTCCTAATCTACATTTCGAACCTGGACGCGAACCGTTGATCGGCTCCTCGGCCAACGTGGTTGACTGGAAGTCATGGTACCAGTGGCGCTCCTTGTCCTTGGAATCTCCCGCTGCACTCCTCATGCATTACCCCCTCACTGTATACCATCTGCTAGTCAATGTCTTAAATGTCGCAAGTCCAAGCCGAGGATCCCCAGATAACCGACAGACGCTTTACATTCACTATTTAGGGGCGGAAGTTGAGCTCAACATGCTTCCTCTGTAAGTATCGATGCTTTCGAGTCCTTACCAGATCTCATATTGTATTGGCAGTTTTTCAGAGTTGGCATTGCTATTGCCATATACTGATATCAAGATCAAGTTCTTCGGTGACGCTGTGCATACAATTGTGCAGAAAGCGAACAAGGAGAGCATTGCCGCCAAGGCGAAACGAAATGAGCCAGTGTACACATATAAAGGACCTTCGTCCACGGGACTGAGCACGTTGGAGATATATCTCAATGGTGACTGCGAAAACTGGGAACCACGCTACATCTCTGTTGCAGATGACCTTCCCGATGTTGTCGTGGCCCTCAACGCTGGGTTGCTCAGTTACACAACATGGGCGTCTGTTATCTTGTTCTGCATTATAGAGGGGATGCCGTTCGGTGTGACGGAGTATGCTGAACAGTCTGCTGAAGTGCAAAGGGACTCGTTCCCAAAGATACTCCACCATGCGATGCCTAGCTTAGGACCACGTATGAGCGCAGCTCAAGTCGCGAATCTGATGCAACCACGGGAATACGCTATTGGGTTTAATCCATTTCAGCGACCAGGTCAACGGCCTATTGGTGCTACGCGACTGCCAAACGTTTCCAATGGGTTCACTATCAAGGTCGTCGAAAGAGATACGGTAACTGGGGGAAAAGAATACAGATCGGTCGAGGAGTCTTCATGTATGCACATTGGAGAGCAGCAAGTGCGGCAGCTGGTCGATAAGACGAAAGGAATCTCGCTGAATGAGCTTGACTAACTAATTTATTGATGAATGTCGCTGTTTATTTGCCTGTAGTGAACTTGGTAATGTCTTCATTCAAGCGGCGGACCCCGTCTAAACAAGCTGCGCTTCCACCGGGGACCCGCACATGTCCCATATCCACATCCACGATCCTGACGTCGTCTGGTATCCCATCTCTTGATGATATCTTAGGCGGAGGCGTGCCCCTTTCATGTTCGCTTGCAATCCTTGCACCTGATTCCCACTCTGCCTACGGCGAGTTGGTGCAAAAATATTTCATCGCTCAAGGCATTGCAGATGGTCAGAAAGTATGCATCGTCCATGATGATCCACTGTCATTCGTGAAGGGATGCATGTGGTTACCTGCATCGAGATCAAGCCAAATGGGCGATGACGATGCGACGCAGAGTGAAGAGAAGATCAAGATTGCATGGCGATATGGACAGATGAAGAAGTTTGAGACCACAGTGACCAGCCTGTAAGTGCCTATTTCAGCTGAGAGTGAGTAGATGGCGATCATTCTCAGATCTGCAGATGATTTCTGTTCCGACTTTGATCTAACTTGTCGCATTCCCATGTCCGTGATCGACGAAGCACAGGACGCGAAGCGGTTTATACCGTTTAATTTGGCTGTGAACAAGGATCCCGCATCGTCCATGGATGAATGTATGCGTCAGATAGAGCATGTGCTAGCGATTACACCCTCGACAGAAGTTGTTCGCCTATCCATACTGGATCTGGGATTGCCAAATTGGGGGGAGTCTTATCCAACAGTAAGAGACATATTCTCGTCTAGGTGCAACTAACTTGGCACTGTGTAGGGTGTACTGCGTTTTTTGCATGCCTTGCGGTGTCTGCTGCGTCGGTATCCACACGGATGTGCATGTGTCTCGCTCGCCCCACATATATGCACGGACCTCTGGGCAGGACCTGGATGGGTCCAAAAGGTCGCATGGTTGACTGACGCGACTATCTCAATGTCAAGCTTTGGCGGTACGGACAAATCTGAGAATTATTTGTTTTGTTGGATGACAGACCTGCAGCCGATCCAGCGCTCACAGCCTTATTTCCTTCCCACCATGGCTTGGTGCGAATCCATAAATTGCCTGCACCGCATAGTATCCAGCCAACGAGCGACAAACGGTCATTACTCCGGGGGATGTCGTCATCCGCAGCTGCTGGCGGTGGGAGCGGGGAAAACAATCTTGCGTTCAAGTGTACACGAAAGCGACTCATTTTTGAGACGATGCATCTTGGTTTCGAAGGAGGCGTCGCTGAGCGACGCACGACGCCCTCCCCGAATGTGATGCGTCTAGGTGCCGGGGTTCACACGCATGTCAGCGAGGTCGCTCGGGTTACAGTGGAGCTCGAGTCGACACATGGGGAGATAGAGGGCAGTTCGTCGGCACCGCGGCCCACTGGGCCCGAGACGAGGCGGCAGGTGAAGAAAGGGAAGAAGACGGTGGCGTTCGAGACGGAGCGGCCTGATGTGTATGATTTTTGAATCAGAAGGGTTGTCAAATCACGATGACAGGCTAAACGTTTCAAAGGACAAGGGCGAGAAAACCGAGGAGACATGTGAGAAAGCAAGGGGGTTTCAGGGCCTGTCTCGTCATTGCGTACGCTGCGAGGGTCGCTGGTGATGGCGAGGTGTACGGGGAGATATCTTGGGAAAGGTCAAGCAGATTTACATAAAGGATGGGTACATAACGTCGTGTCGCACTTTTCGCCTCTTCGTCGCTCAAGACGAGATGTAAGTCGCCGACTCCCCTCTGGAAGACCTGAAGGTTGAGCTCCTCCAGGTACCATCCTAACGCACTCCAACCCTCGGCCAAAAAATCCGCATCTGCACCAAACTCACCCCGACCCGCACCGACCTTTCTTCATGTGAACGACAAACCGCTCCCGACGCTCCCGCCACTGACCCACCCGCTGAGCACCTCCGATATGGATGCACACCACCAGTCGTTCGTCCGTCCGTCAAGCTGGCTCGACATGCACAGTCCTAGGTCCGGTGAGTATCTTCTCCTAGTCCAACCCCGTTTCAACGTGGATGTGGTCAAGCCTCGTTACTGTAACATGTATTTGTTTACCGTGACTCGCCACTTTGTTTCCAACTCTTTTCCTTACCCGAACTAACTCCCCCCGAGAACTAGATTTTCTCGCTACGCCTCCTCCCGCACTGCCTCCCTTTCACCACTCTCCTTCCTCTCCCCGCCCACCGACCCCCCACATGATAGCACCTGATTCAGACCAACCCTCTCCCGCGCCATCTCCACTCCTCCCTTTCCATCCCTTTGCCCGTACTGCCCTTGCCAGGTCTGTCTCCGAGAGCGACGCCTCCTTCCACTCCGACTCGTCCCCTCCCAGGTCTTTCGCACGCCCCCCGAAACTGCCCTCTATAGATCCTGCCCACTTCCCCGATCCGTATCCCCAGCGCCTCCCTTACTCCCGCGTTTCAGACAGGCTATCCTCAACTCTTCCCTCCCTCTCCTCCGCCAGCTCCTCCGCTCCTTCTACGCGTTCTTCCGCCTACACAAGCTCAGGAAGCGCACTCGCCACCAGTGATACAGAGCACGTGCACATAGCATCTGGCGAAGACGATCAAGTCGGCATCGCCGTCGGAATCACGTCAGATGACGTAGCCAAAGTACTCGCAGGAGAGGGCTCCTCCTTAGCCGGAAGAACACCAATAGACCAAACACGGTGGTCAGAATACTCTGCCAGCATCAGGTCTAGATCTTCTTCCATCGGTCTTCACGAGAGTGGTCCACCGCGGCTTCGGGAAAATCCCAGTTTCGACATGGCATGGCAAGCTGTGGATGAAAGGGATGAGGCTGGCCTAACGAGTGGTGATGAAACCGATGATTTGGACGATGATGAGGATGGGAGCGATCTCAAGGAGGAAGAGCGAACATCTGCGGTCATCGTGGCCGAAGAAGGGCGGGGTCTCATCGTCAAAGGGGACGGGGTCCCAATTGTGCAACTTAAGGTGGAACCCGGTATGCTGATGCGCAATGTCTCGCGTTCCTGCTGATGCTAGTATGTATTATAGGTACCACTCACCTCCTCGTTGGCTCTTCCAGCACACCGAACTCAATTCCTGCTTTCCTTACAAACACGTTACCCCAAATTTGTCACTCACTTCTGGCGCTAGACATCTCTGCCAACTTTCTCGTTGCTTTACCCCCGGCACTCGCCTCTTGCGAGAATCTTGAAGAGCTTAATGTTGCGTCCAATCCACTGCGCGTCTTGCCAGTCTTTTTGTCCCACCTAGTAGCTTTGAGAGTACTTATCGCGGACGCCACCGGAATCAATACATTGCCAGACTCGCTCTCCGCCCTTGGTTGCCTCCACACTCTGAGTATCCGGAGAAACAAACTCCATGCCCTTCCTAGTTGGCTGTGTCTTTTACCACTCTTGCAGGAATTGTATCTTGACGGCAATCCGTTCCAGGGACCGTGGCAAGCGTTGGTCGAACCACTTCTTTCCAAAGTTCCTATCACGCCGCTTTATCCACCTTCGACACCTTCCATCCCTTTACCTTCTGCTTCCGTTCCTGACTCATCTGCTGGGACTGAGACGGATACCGATTCTGATCCCCGCAGCGTCGACCCTGATGCATGTTTCGTGTCGTCTCACGAAGATGACACTATCATGCCAGTCCGAGCACCGCCTCTAGAGCGGTCAACTACTTCCCCTGCTATCTTGCCTCCCGTCCCTCCTGTGCCCGAACGTGGTCTTGTGCGTTATAAAACTGCGCCAAATCGATCTTATAAATCCAAGCCCCGCCTGCGTACGGGGACCCCCTTTGATAACGCCAGGTCATCGAATCACCGCCGAAATGAATCGAAACAAGGAACCGAGCATGAACTACGGAAGATGAAGAGCGCCGGAGAACTCCGCACGAGTTTTGAGCGACCCCGTCCGTCAGTGGAGGATCTCTCGATCGCAACGCCTGAACGGCTACCCATGTTGTCCTACTCTGCCTCGGCTTCTAGTTCCAACCTACTCAGCATTGCTGGGGAATTGTCCGAGTCAACCATTATGCCCAAGCGTTATGCGAGCCTGGGTGTCTCAGCTATTACACCTCCCCGTGCTTCTACTCGACCCAACCACTCGAAAAGTCTCTTCGAGGTCAGCTGGCAGGGCGGAGAGACTGATCCCGTGGAGTCGGCTCGCTCTTCTTTCGCTTCTCCTCCACCTACTTCCCCACCTCGCCCGTTACAACCTCAGCAGACAACACCCAGCCCAATGGACCGACAAGCATCCTCTCGAGGACGTTGGGGATTTTTAAAGAAGATGTCGATGGGAAAGATGAGACCTGATTCCCCCACGGTCTCTCGCGTAAGCGCCTCTCATGGTCGCCCGCCGCGCCCTGAAGTCATTGTTGGCGCTACGTCGAGTCCCCCACAACTCCCGACAAATACACTGCCTCAAATCGATGTCCGATTCTCAACGAGCGGATCCTTGGGTTCCATCCCCAACCCCCATAACCCAATTGTCTCCCTGACTTTGCCAATAAGCGAGGAAGAACCCGGTCTCTCCCCGACTTCACCTGCACCGGGCGGGTCTCTCGCTCCAACGCCTTCTCCTCGGTCTTCCAAGCGCAGGAGTTTCCTGCCTGTGGATGGGGGTAGCATGGCAAACTTGGCCATTCCTTCTCCAACCCAATCTCGGGAATCAAATAATCTCTCTAGGATGGATGAGCCAACATCTCATCCACGTCCAGGTTTAGCCCCTGTTGATACGGATTTTGTTGCACGCAGGGAAGAAGAGAAAGCAAAAGAAACGTACACGCGTGCCTTGCGCTCTATAATGGCATATCTGAAGGATATGAACGATTTGAGTCTCTTCCAGGGCACCATTCTGTCAATGTATGGGGGATCACCAGAGGACTCCGTCGTTGCCCCACGGTCTCGAAGACCTACCGTTGTAGAGAGATGGAGCCCTGAAAGCATAATCTCCCGCGCAGCTTCAATATCTGGCCAGCTGCGATCACCGGAGGTAATGGCAGGGTTGAGGAGCGGGACAACTTCACAGACAATCAGTGTTGCAACCACTGACAGTAGCGGCTCTGAAGAGCGAAAATATAAAGACGATAAGGGGAAACGGGCCCTCGTTGTTCGAGAGATCGTGGAGTATGTTAGAGTCTGTCTCTTTCTCCAAGCAGAGCTAACGTCTTCCAAGGACCGAAAGGACCTATGTCAAAGGATTGCAGGAACTTGTTGATATTTACGTGAAGCCCAGTGCAGCCCCTGTAAACCTCATCAGCGGTGTCGGTTCTGGCAAAGAAACTGTTATACCTGCAGCAGAGCGGAAAGTTGTCTTCAGTGGTGTCGAATCGCTATTCTCATTCCACAAAGAGAGTTTCCTTCCCGCTCTAGAAGACGCTGCGACGCCTTTAATGATACGTCCACGTGAGGGCGAAGAACTTGACGCAGATGGCCAGCTCTCGATCGAGGTTACAAAAAGGGTCGCAGGCATTTTCCTGAAACACGCTGCATTCATGAAAATGTATTCCTCCTACATCAAGTATGTTGCTATTTTGCGCCACGAGGTAGACTTGCTAATCTTTCCTTTCCAGCAATTTTGACAACTCGGTACAGAGAATCAAATATTGGGCAAACGAAAGATCACTTGCAGGGAACGTCAGCCCGGGATCTACCTTTTCGCCAGTCGGTACCGGCCTTTCCACCGGTCCTAACTCTAGTGACTTGACTGCCAACCTCACCTCTGGCCAAAGAAAACGCATCAAGACATTCCTCAAACGCTGCCGACTAAACCCACGTCACTCCCAACTTAACATGGAGGGTTATCTACTCTTGCCCGTTCAAAGGATACCCCGATATCGTTTGCTTGTGAGTCACAGGCGTTCCTGCATGATCTCCAAGTGCTCACATCTTCACAGCTTGAAGAGCTAATCCGAAGTACCCCACCGACTTACTCATTCGTGGACGACGCACTCGACAGGGCACTAGCTGAGATATCATTGCTGGCGAGCAACATGAATGAAGGAAAGCGGGACGCCGAAACTCGACGGAAGCTAGTACAATGGCAAAGCAGAATTCGGGGCAAGTTCCCCAGTCCCTTAGTTCAGCCTCATCGGTGAGCATTACTTGTCGTTGTTGACGTACTGATAATGACTCCTGGGAAGACGACTTATCATGGACGGACCATTGATGTTGACCCGTGTCGTCCGCAAAACTGTGGTATCATTCGAGACTGTCAATGCTCAGGGAGATGTTTCTGCCGTGCAGGTTGACTGCTTGGCTCCCGAGTTGACTCCGCGACCTCTGATTGGGATTCTTTGCAATGATCTTTTGGTTCTTTGTCGTGATCCGAGTGAGGGCAAGGATCCCATGTCTTCAGTAGACCTCTGGGCGGTCCTTCGCATGCAAACCTTGCCACAGCCGGCTAGTATTGTTCATGGCAATGGTAAGATACTCATTTTGAGGCCAGAGAATGACTAATCTGGTTGTTTGAAGCATTGCGAATCGTCGACAACAAAGCTATTCTCTATTTTGATGCACCATCAGCCTCGGAAGCCCTGAATTGGTTTAGAGGTAATGAACAATTCTCGTCCAACCAAGCATACGAGCATTGACGTCCGTTTAGCTATCAACCTTCATATCCCTTCATCCAAAGCATAGACAGCGAACGTCCATTCATACACTCCTTTGCAATGATCATACCGATTTTGCCGGTGGAGCTATCGCCAAGGGCCCAGGTCGGCCTCGTATATATACAATCATTAAGTTCACTTGCATCGTGTTACGCGCCATCTTTCTACTGTATCAGCCACATCGTTCGCTCTTCCACTTTCGTAACTCAGGTAAAGTAGAAATTAAAATTCAATTTAAAACTCGGTTCATCTTTTGTCGAGGGGCATGCAGTACCCTGTATAGGACGACGAAATTTAGGTACAAAGGGGACACCAGCACTTCGTCAAAAATCCATATCGCAAGCAAAAAAGCTTTTGCTACATGTACATGGGGGGAATAACACTAATGTGCAATACTGTGACAACAAATGGACTGACAGCATGTCAACAAGTAACACAAATATTTTTTACCCCGACATATTTCACATCTTCAAGTATGTCAGACATCGATACAAGCGGCGACAACATTCCAGAACTTACCAGCCACCTCCAAAAGGCTTCCATCAGGTTTTTTGGGGGCTCATCGGGTGTCTCGTCTGCCTCAATCTGGGCAATGTCGGTCACGAAATCCATATCCTCCGCCTTGACCGCAGGGACGCGGTAATAGAACCGGGCTCCGACATATAAAATAGGGAATAAGACGAAAGGGAGATAGCTCGTGACAAATGTGGCGCTGTTCCAGTTGCCCTTGAGGAACACGCTCCAACCATTGAACTAACAGTCGTGTCAAAGCCCGTGGTGCAGTGAAGGACAGAAGAGACATACCAGACAGACGATGAACGTGGAGACCAGGGCATACCACGCAGTATACGGTTGGAAGCGAGTCCAATAAGGAAGGGTTCTACGATCGATGCCTTGCGCCCGCAAGCCCTCGTAGAAGCGAATGTAGGTGAGACTGATACCAAACCATGTCACGAGGCCAGCAATTGCTGTCATGTTCGAAAACCAGTTAAAGACCACTCCAGCACCGCTAGATACAGCCATGAAAGCGAGAAGGATAAAAGTGGCACAAAAGATGACCGAAACATAGGGAAGACCAGACTTGGATGTCCTGGCGAATATTTTCGGAGCATTCCCAGAGACAGCCAAACCATCTGTTAACCGAATAGTGAGTCAGACGCTCTGATCGAGTGTAGTGGAAACCATACAAAGAGCACGCGAGGACGTGTACAAGTCACTGGACGCGGCCGACCATGCCGAGGACAACAAACAAGCATTTATAATCTGCATTGCAATGAACATGTGGCGTAGCTCAAAGTCGTGCTAATCCTCACCGAGGGCAGTGAATGAATTCCAGCGGTTTCGATGGCAATGACAAATGGCGACGCTGCGGTTCCACTCGAGAGTTTTAATTGCTCGTTGGTATAGGGAACAAGAAGACCGATCACAAAAGTGCCGAGAATATAGAACAGCAATATGCGGACGTAAACGCGTCGAATTGCTTTCGGCAGGTTGCGACGGGGGTTCTTCGTCTCACCAGCTGCAATCTGTAAAAGTGAACAGCATGAACGAATACCAAGAGACTTGACATACAGCAACAATCTCAGTACCGATGAAGGAGAAGGCAGCGTTGTCGAGG
>JBBPMS010000115.1:37302-52675 GCA_038090435.1 Phylloporus scabripes | reverse complement strand
GGATAGGGCTGTTGCACTCATGTATATAGTGCAGGTGTCTGCCAAGGCAGACAAGGCATACAGAGTAGTACATGGAGAGGTTTGGGCAGTTGTGTTTGGTGTAGGTAGAGGAGAATTGGAAGGATATGGGGCCCTTGATGCCCTATGGTTGTGAGGATTTGTGAAACTGAGGACATAAGGATGATTGAGAGTAGAAGTTGCGCCAGTGTTTGGCTTGCACATCAGCACAGGTGTATTGGCAGCAAAAGTGCCACACATTCAGGAAGGCTAGGGATATGGTCCTTGAAGCAACCATCAAAAACTAGCTTGGATGGGCATAGTCCTCTTAGATCACAACGTTAGAGGAGTGAGAAGTGAAATAATGCCAGGCTAACTGCAAGTGCTAAGGCATAATGGTAGCTGGGCTGAGTAGAGTGCTCAAGGGGAAAAACCAAGAGAACTTGACTGAGGTTCTCTGGTTGGCTCTTGGGCCTTTATATACTACCTAGGAGTTTGTATATGTTTGTACCAAATCTACCAATATCTAGATATAAAAAGTAACTATGACTCATACTGACTCAATATGAGGCTATGTGCCCAGGATTTGTGCATAGCTGAGCATTGCCTTGCATGGCCCAACATGCAGTTGAGGTGAGATTAAGATCCAAAGGCTGTGAGGCATAGCTTTGGAGCATAGCTGAGCATAGCCTCATTATCTCTGACTTATCATGACTCACATGGATAGGATATAATTGGCTGATAACAAACATAGGTGACCACAGTCCTAAAGTATTTGAATAGCTGTGGCAGCACAAGGCCGAGTGCAGAGGCTGGTGACTGTCTCATATGACAAGTCTGGCCAATAGCATCAGATGAGAATAATAGATAAGTAATCATAATTAGTCAACAAGGAAATGAAAAAGATGAGACTTAGCATTGACATTCCTTGTCAAGCTGTATAATACAATCTAATAAAATAAGATAAGATGTTCTTGATTCAAGGTAAGATAGCATTTGTAACAGTCCCTAGGAAGGCCTTGACCTGAGGGTATCAGGTGGTGGAAGTTAAACATGGTGGTGTGATGGGCAGCACCAGTGTGAAGTGGAAGCAAATCAATGAGGGAAAGGAAGTATGAAGGTACAAGGGGGAAAAAAGCCCAATGGTAAGTGGAGGGTAGGAGTCAAGGGGAAATCAACTGACCTGGTGCAATACTCGTTCCTGGGCATTGGCCACAATCTCAAAAGTGATTGAGTTTATAAGGGTTTCATTAACAATGGCGATACAGTGATTCCAAAAACCCTTTCAATATTTAATCCTGATGCAGTGTGCTTTGTGCACTACAAACATTCTTGGGAATTTTGCTTAGCTATATGGAAGCCAAACTGAGTACAAACCCTTGGCTACAGATCAGCCCCTTAGTCACGTGATTTGACTCAGTATTGGTGGAGATATGATTGTTTTAAGACAGCAATGTTATTGAAAGGGTTTTTTCACTTTTGTACTTGATATAGATATCTCAGAGATTCTGAATAGATTTGCAATTATCTGAGCATACAAACAAAGATACACAATAAATATTATGTCTGAGTTTAAAAAAGTTCTCACAATTCTTGATTTTCGACCACTATTATGGTCAGATCTCTCTTTCTTGCTCAACAATAAAGAGTCCTTTCTTTACTTGATGCTGGTTGCTCTGGTGAAGATATTGCCAAGCAAACTGGTGTCAGCACTTTCACTATATCCAGGCTTTGCTCTAAAGAGCATTTTGCTCTTCCAAAGTCTTTTGAAGGTCATCCTATCAAGCTTTTTGCCACCAATATTTGTCATGCTCAACATCTCATTTGCACTGGAAAGGCTGAAAATGCTGTCCAGGTGACCAAAGCACTCACCAACATCATCAACCAACCTCTGTCTGCCAATATTGTCCGCCTTCATTTGAAAAAATCAGGTATGAAAGCAGTAGTCAAGTCCAAACTCCCTTGTCTTTCTGCTAAGCATCACAAGGCTCATTTGGATTTTGCTGAAGCTCACAAAATTGGACCATAGAGGACTAAAAGGGGATAATATAGTCAGATGAGACTAAAATCAATCACCTAAGATCAGATGGTCATAAATGGGTGTGGAAAAAGCCAAGTGAGGGCCTTAGTAATAGGCTTGTGGAGGAGACTGTCAAGTTTGGAGGTGGTTCTATGATAGTATGGGATTGCATGACTTGGCAAGGAACTGGCTATATTGCCAAAATTGATGATAGGATAGATGGGGATCTTTACCTTCAAATTTTGAAGGATAAACTCCTCAATATCCTGGAGTATTATGATTTCAATCCTCCTCAAACCATCTTTCAGCAAGACAATAACCTCAAGCATACTTGCAAGAAGGTGAAGAAGTGGCTAAAAAAGTAGGAATTTGATACTATGGGATGGCTTGCATAGTCTCCTAACCTAAATCCCATTGAGCATCTCTGGAGTTATCTCAAAAGGAGATTGGCAGAGTATGAACATCCTTCTAAAGGGATTTTGGAATTGTGGGAAAGGATTCAGGTGGTTTGGGAAGAGATACCAGTTGAGGAGTATCAGAAGTTGATTGAAAGCATGCCTAGAAGGATCAAGGCTGTCCTCAAGGCCAAAGGAGGTTATACCAAGTACTAATAGTACCTAATACCTTTTTCAATTCAAAAGTGAAAAAAACCTTTCAATGACATTGCTGTCTTAAAATAATCATATCTTCACCAATACTGGGTCACATCACATGACTAAGGGACCAATTTGTAGCCAAGGATTTGTACTCTGTTTTGTGTCCCTATAGCTAAGCGAAATTCCCAGGGGTGTTTGTGGTGCACTTCATGCACCACATCAGGGATAAACATTGAAAGGGTTTTTGAAGTCACTGTATTAAAAGCCTTGTGGTCCATGAGCTTTAGGTCATCATGCCATAGGTGACACATGAGAAGCATATAATAGTAGGGTAGCATTGCCATTGGAGGTGTCCC
This sequence comes from Phylloporus scabripes, assembly GCA_038090435.1. Lineage (NCBI taxonomy): Eukaryota > Fungi > Basidiomycota > Agaricomycetes > Boletales > Boletaceae > Phylloporus > Phylloporus scabripes. The sequence goes on along the minus strand of JBBPMS010000115.1, from coordinate 49,706 downwards.
ACAGCAGGTGGCTCTCCATAGCCCAGAAGAATTTGGCAAGGGCATATATGTGTGATTTGGGCCATGAGGTGATCTGTCTGTGATGTAGGTAAGTATTCTTTGTGATGAGAAAGTCTATGAATAACAGCTCATGGTCAGCACATGTATTGTGTAAGGCTTTTGCTGTAACAGAAGGTCACAGAGTAAGGATATCACTAGAGCTGGCCAAGCTGAAAGTGTCTTCAGGCTAGAAATAGCTTGTTTTCAAGGCTTCAAAGTAGGCTTCTCACATAAAATACCATAGCTCAATGTATTCAAAGGCAGTTACCTTGTTGAAGGCATACTAAGAGGGTCACAATGTAATAATGCTAGGAAGAGGCTCATCACTGAAGTCATTTATCTTAGACTTTGCCTTCTTATCTGCATGGTGAACTGGTTTTGATTTGTCTTTGATGCTGGACAGTTTAGACCTTGGGAATTAAGCTTGGGGCTGCTGAGGTATATTTCTGCCCTTTGGCTCGTTTTCTTCTGTGTGCTCATTGTCCTTATGGATGTGCTCTAACTCCTATGCTCCTTTGAGCTGGGTAACAGCTTGGTCTGTGTCTATATTCAAGGCATTTATCATCACTATATGGATGTACCAAAAGGCTTCTGCTCCAAAATCTGGCCAATGTGCTGGGCCTGGATTGGCCATGGCTTGAGGCAAGGGGAGAAAACAAGAGGAGAGTAACTGAAAAGAAACAAAAGATGCAAAAAGCAAGTAAGGACAGAGGATGGTAATGAGGACAAGCATAGGAAAGATGGTGGCATATGAGAGAGAAACAATGGCACCACTCTCCATGCTTGTCCAAAGACCTAGCACCATGGCTGTACTCATGCCTCATGTCACCACAATATTCCAACATTTGAAAATAACATGTTATGCAGACAGTTTTTTGACTTAAAGTTTTGATTATATATATTGACCCTGGCATGCTATGATATCATTACATACATTCATCAAGGGTTCTATTATGTTACCTTTATGTAATAAGTATGATCTAACATATATAAACCCTACTATCCTTTGCTCATTTTCTCATCATCACCATGAAATCCATTTCCATCTTTCAAAGACAAAACATCATCTTTCTTGCCTCTCTTGGTTTATCTACTAGGAAGATTGCCTCACAGACTGGTCTAGGGAAGTCTATAGTATCCCAGGTTCTTCAAGAAATCCAACCAGAGAAGCCTAGGCTTCATGATAGTCACTCTTTTAAGCTTTCTTGCATCAACAAGAGAGCTATTGTTCAGCAAATCCTTACTAGCAAGGCCAAAAATGCTATTCAAGCCACTTATTTCATCAACTCTATTGTTGATTATCCTATTTCTTCTCAGACAGTGAGAAATACCCTCAAAAAAGCTTTATTGAAAGCTGTAGTAAAGAAGAAAAAACCATTGTTTTTTTACTGGTCACAAGAAAAAGAGGTTAGCCTTTGCTCTCAAGTATCAGCATTGGACTGGTGGACTAGAAGAGAGTTATATAGTCAGATAAGACCAAAATCAACAAGATTGGGTCAGATGGACAAGAGTATAGTATATGTGGAAAAAGAAGGATAAAGGGCTTGTTTTCAGAGAGGTTAAATGTATTACACTTGACCTGGGTAGGGACAAGCATAGACTTAAAGAGGCTTTGGGTTTGTTTGTTCAGAGTGTTCATGAAGCAAGAGATTCCAACAAGACAGACTTGAAAAAAAGATGTAAATTGTAGAATCAATGTTCTAAGTAGATCTAGCTTAGAGTTCTACCTAACTACAACAACTTGTATAAATAGTGTTCAGTACATGCTATATATCAATCATATCATGAAGGCAGTCCAAGGCTATGAGCTGTAGAAAGCTGTGAGCTATAGAAGGCTATGGACTGTGGAAGGCTATGGATTGTGAAAAGCTATGAACTGTGGATTCAGATCAAAAAGAATAAACAAAATGAAAAGCAAGGAGTATGAATAAAGCAAAGAGTGTCACAGTTTAATATAGACTCAATAGAGAATCAAGGATCCTAAAGACATGGCAAGAAACAAGATGAGTAGAATGAGAGGTATAGTATGGAAAAAAGTAGACAATCATAACAAAAGGTATAGTCAAGTTTGAAGAAGATTCACTTATGGTTTGGGGATGTATAGGATAGAATGGTGTTGGGGTCTTGAGTGAGGTTGAAGAAAGGATGGATGCTGAACAGTATGTGGCCATTTTGGAGGAAGGTGAAAGAATCTGGAATTTCAGAAGATATTATTATTTTTCAACAAGACAATGACCCTAAGCATACCTCTAGAAGAGCCCAAAAATGGTTTGAAGAGCAGGATATCAAGCTTCTAGACTGGCTCACACAATCTCCAAACCTCAACCCAATTGAACACACTTGGAATCACCTCAAAAGATCTCTCTCAAGCTATAAGAGTGCTCCCATAGGAGTTCATCAATTGTGGGAAATGATGATGATAGAGTGGGAGAAGATTTCTGTGAAAGAGTGTCAAAGATGGATAGAAAGCATGCCTAGAAGGATTGAGGTAGTTATCAAGGCCAAAAAAGGTTATACCAAGTACTAGATAGTTGGATTTTTGTAAAGTCAAAAAACTGTCTGCATAACATGTCATTTTCAAATGGCTGCTATTCTATCAATCCATATCCAAATCACTTTATTCATAGCCCAATAGAAAGCCAAGCATGAGTACTCTCTTCCATACACTTGTAGTATAGGGCTAGAATTAGGGGTTATTGCATTTAGTCATAACTAATGTAAAATATGCAAATATGCAGACAGTTTTTTGAGTCATTGTACATCTTGGAGCCTAAGCATTGATTCCCTGACATGTATATTTTGTTGTATGATTTGAGCAATCACTTATACTCAATACAAAGCAGTTCATCCTATTTCAGGTATTTGCTTTTATCCTAATTGTTCAAAAATTAGAAAGGTGTGTTGTGAGATTACATCATAGTCTGTTCTGAGATTCACTACAGTGATGGCAATGTTAACCATAATTCCTTTGTTTGCCTTACTATGCTAAGTCAAATCTCACTTATCTAGCTCATCCACTATGGAAAGAAGGATTATTGTTCCTATTATCAATTTTACTATGGCATGGTTGCTTTGGCATGTATTCTGGGTTGGCATATCTTCCACTTCATTGCCTTGAGTCATATCAGACACTACTATTGAACTTCCATGCAAGTCACTAAATCAAACTCTGGAAAAATATGGCCCACCACTTGCATGAATTGAGATGACTGGTTAGATGCTTACTGAAATAGATGATAATTAAACTAAATTTTGGTGAGCTTCAGTTATGCCAAGCCCCGAGAACTGTGTTTCAAACACAAGGGTATCATTGCCACTGAGAAGAGAACATGCAATTTAGGCATAGTTGATTAATGAGTGTCGGACAGACTCCTCATGAACAAGCAACATACAAGACATACGAGTAAAGCGGGCCTGCCTTGGCCACACCACTCAGGCAACTCTGGCACTGAAGACCCAGCAGCAAGGTTGTATACCTTTCCCAAACTAGCCACAAGGGTGCATAGCAGGGTCAACTCACCCCGAGCACATGTAACGGGTGTTTTACTATTCTCTTGCAATGTAGGAAATGAGCAGCACGTCTAGCACACGCACACCCGTATCGACCTGTCCAGTGACGTCGTCGGCACGGTCAAATACTCTGTGACGATCCTCTCGTATTCTGCCGCATTCCGTCGGGTGGGTATACGCAATAGAGCCCCAACAGCGAGAAATCCATCAGTGCCTCCATCGGTGGCACGGTAGGAGACGGGAGCGATGCATCGTCCAGTGAGACACTGGAAAGGTCTGGGAATGAATTGGACAACCGCTTGAGGTATGAAATGACCCCGTGTCGTGTCGCTCCATGCCTAATCGTACAATCTTACAGATCATTGGAAACTTGTCGTGAGTGGGAGACGCTTCGAATCGCACACGACGATCTTGACGATCTTATTCGAACAGAGATTCGTTACTAACCCATGTGTGCGAGAGCATGGCATAAAGGTAGAATTTCCCGACCACTTGTTTGATCAGAGACGATCATTATGTGTGGTCATGGAATAGGCGAGCTCTGTGAAGACAGGCGTCAGGATTGAATGGTTTCAGACGGCCAGAATTGACGTTGACGAACACACTGGAAACGGTAACATTCCTCATAGTGGTACGAATCGTTTCTTGCTTCGTTTCTGGGCTAACAGAGTGTCGAGATCGCCTTACGGGAGAATATCAATGGAAACTGATATTAGCATAACACGGGCTATGTCAAGCTCATTTTCTTGCGCTCCCATGTCGCATCACTGCGTGGCCCAGGAGGCTGCTTGCCCACTCCCACTTTCAACCCATCGCCACCATGAAATTGAGGATCTAGGTTTCTGCAGAACTACTACAGAAATTCCTTCGCGACTTTCAGACACACCTAACCAACAGTCTATTGTGCGCGTGGACAAGGTTTATTATTTGGAAGCCCTTGCAAGTTTCAACGCTACGCACCGGGAAAAGCGTGTCCATAGAATAGTTGTTTGACCCATTGACCGGTGAACTAAACCCCCATCGCGCTGCAAATCCTGACACAAACCTAGAGCAGAACATGAGACCGTTGTTGATTATGCTGCAGACTGATAACCACGAGGTCTCGCGCTGCCAACAGCCTTCACGTCCCCAACGGACTAGGGATGCATTAGTACCTCGGTCTGCAACGCAAATGCGAGAGTGCGCATGTTTGCAAGCGCAGCGTACGGCGGCGGCCTGAGCATCCAAACATGAGATGGGTGTCTGTCCAGATGGGATCGGCGGCGACGTTGAAGAAGGAAGCCAGGATGGTAAATGGTTTGGTGGGATACCAATTCTGGCGAGACCCATATGGAGGATGAGCTCGGCTGGACCAAAATGACCCGGGCACTGGCTCATCAGAGCATCCAATCCTATGTGGCCAAGTCATAACCTAAATTTGACATCGTCGACTAGCCTGGGCGACACAAAAAGACAAGCGCGGCCGCTTAAACACCAGATAAGATTCCACATCTACAAAGCCCGACAGTGATGCAAAAGTATCCAGGTTCAACTGACCTCAGATCAACAGGCACCTGTGCAGTCACATCGTCCCCCGTGGGAGGACGGACCACAGCGGCCTGCAGACCGTTCACCTTCCAGTAGACCTCTTTGAGATGTCCATGTTCATCCGGCGCACTCGGCGGTGCGGAATAGATGCGCAAAATAAGCGTCGTCAACACTTGTTCTGGTGCGATCCTTCAGAAACGCGTATGCGCAGCAAAATAGTCGTGCTCACTCATCTCCATTTCTGCAAATCTGAACCCGCTGTCCGGAAAGCATCAGACCGGACAGAAAAGAATATGAGCGTGTACGTACGTGCATGCGCGGCCACCATTGAGAAAGGTCATCCTAGAGATCGCTGTCAGATAAGAGTAATATAGAACACTTGTTAGTATTGCGTTCGTACTACTTCCTATCGCATCGCATTAGCCTATTTTCCTTCCCAGGCTTACCCTGCTCGCATTTGCTCCTATCTCCGGCTTCCACGACGAACGCCATCGCCCGCTGTACTTTCACGGTGCAAAGCACATGTTGTCTATGTGGGTAGTCTATGCAATCTACTGGTTTCTTTCCGAGGGAGATCACACCATCTCGCCATTCTTTGACACCCTCCTCGGCGGTTTGTTGGATTTCGTGTCTGGCCCAGATTTCATTTGGTTGTTGATCGAATGGTTAAAGCAATTGGAACCCGAAGCAGCGCTGCCAGTGGAGCAAGTGACGAGGACGGAGAATAAGTAGGAAGGAGAGGTAGCTCTACTGTGCGCAGCGTCATGGAATTAGTTTAGCTCTAGATTCTGTCCTAGAGGTCAAGTATAAATGTCTATTATCACGGCAATGCCGGCTGCGCAAGGGTACCAAAAAGCACTGCAGCTGGGACTAGTGCCGATGTGGGCTGTACGATACCTCCAAGTTCAGAGTTTACAGACTTCCTCCGGCAGGCGCACTAACTTGTTTTCCGTCGCCGTCGTGGCTAGTTGTGCGTGTTTTCAAAGTAGTGATACGAATCCCCGATAATATTGCCACCTGCCGAATATCAGAATGTCAGGTACCTGAGTCATAATATTCCAACTTGACTTACCACACGACATATCGAGGCTATGCTGACAGTTTGGGGTGCGCGATACTTTCAAGTTCAGGCTTCGCAGATGTCCCGGCGTGCAAGCCAACTTGTTTCCGTCGCTATCGTGGCCAGCAGCGATGTGTTCATCTACGTCTTTGTAGTTCAGTCGCTGATAGTATTGGTCGTCCGGCCCAGTGCCCATCGGTATCGGTGCCACGCTCTCACAAGGACAGGCTCAGACTATCCCGCACTAGTCTCGTCTACAAGGTTCGTGGTAAGCAGAGGGGCAACCTCATAGCGGGCTGGTCACCAGATTAATCCCTAAATTGTCTCATCTGCGAGCACATCTGGAATCTACAAGCATCCTGCTCTCTATATCAGCAACAGGTCTTTTTAAACGGAAAAAGCCAAGTCCAGTGGCATGCTCTGACGCACAGGGGCTGGCAACCCGCTTCTATGACGGTGACGACATATATCCTGGGGTCACATCAAGCTCGGGTGGGATGGAAACAGCGCGAGAATGTACCTGCTTGCACGCTTAGAGAAGTGCTTTAGTGTCATTGACGTTTAAACTTGCAGGCGGCGGCGAGTGCCAACGAACCGCTCTTTTGCAAGTCGAGTCATCTCTCCGTGTGAGTTATCGCTCACCTCCTCCTGTCCTTCCAGTGCCCAAAAGTCGGACAGGTGACGTCAAGCGCTGGGTATGGACACTGCAAAGTCAACATCTTGGGGTACCTCTGTAGTCTAGTGCCGAGTTTCCGAGTGATCTCGAGACAAGGGTCCGGCTGCGTTGGTTGCTGCCTCTACAGCAACTGAAAATGTTCGAGGCACGAAGTGGACTGGATAAAAGTCGGTCTGCGTTTATTTCGTGAAGTGCAATGCCCCACATAGCTGGCATTTCAGGTTGTCACAGTATTGGCTGTCAGCGTGAAAGTTAAAAACGCCGTCACGATTCCGAAAAGCGGGGACGGCCTTCGTGGGAATCGTGATCATCAGTCTCAGCCTGGGGGCGATCTCTATTCGGCCCATGTACTCTTTGCAGACGTGAGGAGCGTTGGCCACCGTTGACCTTCGCTTCTAGCCTCACGCATGCTGCCTCTTTCCTGCGTAGAACGCTGAGCATCTGGTCCTCGAGCTCGATCAAATCGATGCCTTTGCTAACAAGATGACAGCAGTAGTACCCCGGGATAGCTTGAAATGATAAATGAACAATTAGAGTTGCCATGATCTACTTGTTACCGAATGCCAAGCGCGACCATTATTTGCCTGCTAATGTCGTCTGAAGATACATTGTTGGGGCTACATTGACAATCAGGACATACATATATGTTGCGGGAACATACCTGGTAAATCTTTTACTTGACATTTGCGAAAGGTTTGCATTGCTCGTACAGGGCATATTATCAGAAAACAGGTTTGTGTTGCAGGATGGACGGATTGTGACTGCAGCGGATTCATGACTGGTTCAGCCACGGTGTACGCGCCAAGGGGCATTTGATCCGGGGCGTTCCTTTGGCCCAGCCTGGGGAAACCATTGAGCTTGAGACAACTGCATGCGATGAGGGGGACCGAATACAGGCAAGATACTTGCTGATATCTCTACTTAACCCTTCATTCCCCGTATTCCAACCTTCTATGGCGGCCACTTGGGGTAGTAGCTTTACCACGGCGCGAAGCGTGAGAATGCGATTTGCACTTGTAAAGTAAAGTATGACGTCAGCTCCTCCTATTAGGACTGAATGAGCCCCTCAGGATGAGCCCCTCTACGGTCTGCTTTATAAGACCAGCTCGTCCGCTATCGGATCCAATTCACCATGTTTCATCTCTTCCCCCGCCACAACGGCGCTCTCAACGCCAATCCCCCCGCAGGCGATCGCCATCTCACCACCCATGGATCCGACTTTGCTTGGATGGTATTCTCTGTCATGCTGCTGTCTTTCCTGATCACTTTGGGGTGGATGCTATCTGTTAGTCCCCTCCCTTCACCTCGTTTCCTTCATTCACCCCTTTACAGAATCGCAGGTTCATTCGGATCCAACACTTCATTCCCACTATCGTTTTGCTCGTATCATTCGTGACCTACTTCTTGCTGGCCAGTGACCTTGGCTGGGCGCTTGTTCGTGCGGAATTCGAGTCACATCCCACCCGTCAGATCTTTGTACGTCTCTCGCTTGTGTGCATCCGCCGTTCTCACCCTTTCTTAGTATGTTCGATATATTCAATGGTTTATCAATGCACCGTTAATTCTTCTCTCCCTCCTTTCCTTCACACGCATGTCAACTCCACAAATCCTCTTCGTCCTCTTTCTCTCCTGGGCCCTGGTCGTATGCGGTTTAGGCGGCGCATTCATCGCCAGTTCCTATAAATGGGGCCTCTATGCCTTTGCTGTATTTTTCCTCATCCTCATATGGTGTGTGCTACTAGGTCAGCTCTTGTCCTTCCGCTCATCGTCATTTCAGGTACTTTTTGCTCGGGCACGTTGTTATTTCGGGGTTTAGCAACGATGCTTACCGCACACGCTACTATATCTTTGCCGCCTGGATCTCGTTTATCTGGCTCTTCTACCCTATTTGCTGGGGCTTATCCGAGGGTGGCAACGCCATTAGCTCAACCGGGGAGATGGTCTTTTACGGTGTGCTCGACCTTTGCTCCGGGCCGGTCTTCCTTCTCTCGTACATCATCGCCTATCTAGGCAGGTTTGACACCCAGGAACTGGCCCCGACAGCGTTTGGAAACGCAGAACGGGGTGTTTATGATCAACTACCGCAGCAACCGCAACCGCAACAGCAGCAGCAGGCCGTTCCGCAAAAGGGCCCTCAGCCCGATAATGCGCATCCCGCCGTATAAGCTTGTTTCAGCTGTTTTTTTTTCTTCCTCTTGGTCCGATTATGCACAACCTTGTATTTTTATTCACTTTTGTATTGATGTAATCCCATCTTGCCGCCATGTTATGTAACACAGCCACGTATCGGGTGAAGGACACGCCATCAGCACGGCCGTTGCGACTCCATCCACAGCTAGCTCATCGCAGTGCACCTCAACTGCTTCACCTTCAGCCAACCTCGACGACCAAACAGACGTCTTTTTCGCCTCATGTCTGCCAGACGGCAGTCATCCACAACTTCGCTTGCAAAATATGCCCGCACGACTTCCCCAGACACCTCCATCCGCAACCTTGACTTTTGCAACGCATTCTGGGGCGTAGGCGATGGCGGCGTCGACGTTCTCTTTGCCCGCATGCGCGGTGCCGCTCGCACCGTGGAAGAGCTCCGCAATTTTTGGAAAGAACGGTGCGCTGTCGCCGTCCATTGACACACGAGCACACGCTGACTTGGCTCTTGTTCCAGATCGACGATCGAAGAAGACTATGCAAAACGGCTCGCAAAGCTGGCCAAGATGCCGATCGGGAAGGACGAGATCGGGTGGGTTCTTCGCCTCGTCTTCCCTCACCGCCTTCTAATTGTAATGCCACAGCGAACTACGCAACTCCATCGACACCCTCCGCCTCGAAACTGACAAACAGGCCGGGTTCCACTCCCAGCTTGCCCAGCAGATCCGTACGGACCTAGAAGGCCAAGCTGGCGCATTCGTCTCCAGGCAACAGCATCACAAGAAAGTCTACCAGGCAGCAATCGAGCGCGAGTTCAAGAACAAGCAGACGCGGGAACAGCATGCCAACAAGGCCCGTGAAAAGTACGAATCGGATTGTCTGCGCATCAACTCGTATACGGCGCAGTCGACGCTTGTGCAGGGAAAGGACCTCGAAAAGATTCATCTCAAACTCGAGCGGGCCCAGCAGACGGTCCAAGTCAATGAGAATGACTACGCACAATTTACAAAGGTGTTGCAGGAGACGATGCTCAAGTGGGAGCAAGACTGGAAGGGGTTTTGCGATACCTGCCAGGATCTCGAGGAGGAGCGAGTGGAGTTTTTGAAGGATAATATGTGGGCGTATGCTAATGCTGTGTCGACGGTCTGTGTGTCGGATGACGAGGTGCGTCCATCGTGCGTTGGTCGATCCAAGGGGCCGTGCTCACTCACCCATCCTCAGTCGTGCGAGAAGATGCGTCTCGCATTGGAACAATTGGAACCAGAAAAAGACATGGAGAATTTTGTACGAGATTATGGAACGGGGAATGCGATTCCTGAGCCACCCATGTTCGTCAACTACGCAAATACCGACGCACCCCCAGTATCCTCTTCCAGGGTCGTTACGCGACCCTCCACCTTTGTGCGTTCCTCGCAGAGAACCAATCGCCCTGCTGCGCCCCCGCAGGATGATGAACCGTACGACGACACGAACCACGCGGGCGTTGGCGCTGGTGGTCCATCTCGCAGTACACCTGATGTCGTTCCCCTCTCCAGAAGTGCGACCCAGAAATCGACAGCCCCCCCTTCACAGGCCAACGGCGTCAACGGACACGTGTCCCCCTCGCGAGAGCCCCAGAGACGTCAGAGCACCGCATCGGCAATCATCAAGCCTGCCCCGGCTGACCCCACAGTCACCACACAACTCGTCATTGGCGATCGCGCGTTCGATGTCGACCCTAGCAAGGATCCTCAACAGCAAAGGACGACGCAAGCACGGACATCGCCCCCTGTGAGCGAACAAGACCCCCTGGTGAAGCAAATGACCGAGTTGAACACTGCCGCCGCCACTAGCATCGCGCGCCGAAACACGGTTCGCCGGGACACTCCCTCGTCCGTCGATTTGCGCAAGGGCACAGGCGAGTCGCTCTCCACACCATCGAGCACGAGCCCCGCGCCACGTGATTTTCGGAACTCGGCTGAGGTGGTCGTGGGCTCGTACCCGCTCACACAGACGCCATCCCGCGCGACCTCGCCGAACCCACCCAAGGCTGCGTTTGCCGCGCCGCCGCCGCCGTCAGTGCCACCTGCGATGTCCAATATACCAGTAGAGCAGGTCGTGAGTGGATATCAGCGTCCGTTCCCCGGCGAGCCGCGTAGTCGAGCCAACTCGTACGTTGGGCCGCCGCCGGTTGTCCACACGCAAGACCCAGGTGTGTCGCGCCCAACGAGCAGGGCTGGATATCCAGGTGTTGGTACGCAGTCCCACAATGTTCGCCAGCCCTCGCCCTCGCCAGTGAAAGCAAGCCCCACAGCTGTACAGTCATATAATAGGGGTGGTCCTCCCGCCGTTGCGCCAAGCGTGAGCGCGCCGCCGAACAACAACGGACTGCACCGCGGGATGTCGATGCCCCACCGCCATGTGACGCCGACAAACCCGGTAGGGATTGCGTTGGGCCCGGATGGGCGCGTGGTGCATGATATGATGGTGCAGCCGGTACGGAATGCTCATTACACGCCTGCGCCGCCGCCGCCGCCACCTCAGTCGACGCAGCCGTACGGATACCACGAGAGCCGGGCGCTGACGCACGCGCAGCAGCCGGTGCAGCAGGCGCCGCGCAACGACTATGTTGTGCCCGCCAACACATATGGCTCGCCGTATGGACATGAACACGGGCACGGGCAGCACGCGTCGTACAACGATGGGTATCACACACCGGGGGCGTACTCGCAAGTCCAGGTACCCCCGCCGCCGCCACTCCAGCCGCAACACTCGCACTCGCTTTCCCAGCCGCCGCCGCAGGCCCAGTCGCAGACACAGACACAGCCGGCGTACAACTATGGGTCGCGCGGGTACCACCACCCGCAAAGCCAGAGCGTGGGCTACGTGGGCGGCGCGCAAAAGTACGCGGGCAATGCGGTGTACAGGGCTGCAAGCCCGATGAGGCGGTCGCCGTCGCCGGTGCCGCCGCGTGGACAGGGGCCGCCGCCGACGGGGGCATATACCGACGATGGCCGTCCAATCTTGTTTTATGGTGCGTATGCCACGTGGTGTTTGGACACGAGGTACTGATCGCTCGATGTGACAGTCAAGGCGCTGTACGACTATGCTGCAACGATCGACGAAGAGTTTGATTTCCAGGCGGGGGATATCATCGCTGTCACGGACACGCCCGAGGATGGGTGGTGGAGTGGGGAGCTGTTGGATGATACGCGGAGGCAAGCAGGCAGGCATGTCTTTCCGAGCAATTTTGTGTGCTTGTTTTGAGTCGTGGACGCTTTCTGTATGGTTTTTTTTTTACCCGTTCATCTAACAGGATATATCTGTTGTCTTACTCATACGCTGTGCTTTTGTTTTTCTTTTCCCTGTCGATCGATACGTTTGTTGTTCGATGTTTTGGAACCAGATCGGTTCACTCTACACGTACCCACTTTTTCATCACGACACTGCCTTTTTTTTTTTCTT
>JBBPMS010000115.1:22089-37207 GCA_038090435.1 Phylloporus scabripes | reverse complement strand
TTTTTTTTTTTCCTTTCCGTATTTCTTTTTTACGTACCCTCGTCGTGTTTGATAAGGACGTGAATGCTGTGTATGCTTAGATTGTTGTGTTCCTGCCAGTCTCACGTCTGTGGGTGTCCATGCTTCAACGTCTAGCACCTTGTGTGTACGCATCTCATTGTGTTTCAAACATGGTCTCGGAAGCAGTCCAAGACCCAAAGATGTCTCGCGTCTACATATGTCCATACGGAACTAGACGACTCTGCCGACGCCAGTTGCGTGATCGCTTCACGGACTGTGCAACCAACACTTGGGCCTATCGTCAGCCTTGGCCTGGTCCCGGTTGCGTGATGTGATGGATAATTAGGGTGATTCGTCGCGACGGGGCGTCCTCGGATCTGCACCTCGTGTTGTTCTCATGTCCCTGTCAGGAGGGACCACTGCCGCGCTCGGGTGCGGCGTCGCGCGCGCATCGTGGCGGACCGCTTATCAGTGACGTGCTGATAAGTACAGGAGCGCTATGCGTGAGCCGGGGCACGCCGAGCGCTGAGCAGGACCGCGCAAGACGCACGTCGGGGCAGCAGCGGTCCGCGTTCCGTATGGGTGACGGGCGCCGCGACGTCATCCCCCCTGGGGTGCCTCTGCCAATCGTCCCTGAAGGCCTAAAGTGCGTCTGATCGTCCGCGTGGGGGAGGGGGTTTCCCGCTGTGCAGGGCTGTATCCGTCGCCGCACTGGGAGATACGTAGGATAAGCAAAGGATGCCATGTGATCCAATCAAGCGTGCGGGAAGCGCAAGGCAGGGGAGAGGGCAAGGGACGAGGGTGAGGGGAGAGGGCAAAGGGATAGGCCTTTGATCGTTGTCGATAATCGCATCTGGCACGAGGCGAGTAAAGAGTGGTCGAGTACGATCACGTCCGCGTGGGTCTACCTCGAACGGGGCGGACCATGGGTCGGTCCATCGTCAACAGCCTTGAGGCTGCAAGAGCGGCCATATTGCAAGGACGTACGAACAGGTCGATCGCGGGGGGAAATGGGACATGAAATGAAACCTAAGTTGATAGTTCCTTCATTGCGGGCCCTCCCACAATGGGCAAGGGAGACCCAGGGATCACAACGAGGCCCAGCAACCGAGTATCGTGGGGCGTTCAATACTTCTCTGCGTCCGTGTCCGCGTCAGAAAGAGCGGAACACGGCTCGGTGATCCGCTCTTATGTTGACATGCGACGGCAGTGGCGTATGTTGTTAAAGGAAGTTGCGTTCGGCGTTGCTGCTCATTCGGCTGTCTCATTTGTCTTGTACTAATGAGTGTCATCATCATCATCTAATCACCAATCTGGACGCACGATAAATGACACTGAAATAAAACACAATCAGGGGCGATTCTTGCTTTGTAAGGGTGGTGCGCTCGCACAGTAAAAATATACGACGGAGCGGGCTTATTTCCGTGCGGCTGTGTGAGCGACTAACGCACCAGAGCGATGCTCGCCCGGGCCGTGTACACATCTTTCCCAAGGGACGTCTAGAGTTTGGATAGCGTCGATCGTGGTGCGTTTAGGTAAGGCGAGGGCCAAACCTTGACTCTGTCCAATTCATTTGGTACCCGCGTCGCTCGCACTAGAGGGTCGGGCACGCTAACGTCGTTTGGGATAGCCCGAAGTGCGGGGTAGCGAGAGTCGACGACAAGAAAGAGGAAAGAGATATGCTCTGAAACTGTCGGATGCACTGCGGACTCACGGCTAAGTAGGCATCCCAAATATGTAGTTCTCGATTTGTGTGCTCACCGGCACTCCCATCACAGGACAGCGTGTCGCGTTCAGGGTGGCACCAACAAAAACTGTGCAGGGTCCCGGTCAACTATCGACGCCACACGGGTCGATTCCCTCCGTCGGGTGAGTAAGGTCGCTCGACGGCTGGGCCTTTGCTTTTCGAGGGTGCAGTGTTCGCTTCCGTTCTTCACGGGGAACTCGTGGAACGTTCCATTCCATTACAAGGATAGTTAATTTGGGCGTATATTCGGTAGCCGAGCCGACAACGTGTAGCCATCCTCTGCGGTCGGGTACTTACATGTCACATTGATCTCATCCAGGGCTCAAAACAGCTTCATGATGCCGCAGTGTTCCTGTTACTCCTCGTGTTTGGGGGCTGGCGTGGGTCCATCGATTCAATTGGATGCGTCACTGCACTTTGTTCTGACCTGGCGTGGCGCACGGACATTGGCGGGGAGCTTGGATGTCGGACAAGGCGAGGAGGAGATGGGAATTTGACCATTCTAGGATACATGGGATGAGCCGGAAGGAGATGGTACCCGAGCAAGGATTCGCGGAGATGTAAAACATTTGAGCTTTTCAATGTTCCAGGAAAAGCGATGTGTCATACCCAGGCGATCACTATAAAACACGGACCAACTCCGCAAGTGAGACTCATCAGTCATCGTCTTTCACTGTATAAAACGACGACTCATTCATTTCATCCCTCACCATGCGTCCCTACACCATCTACGAACACCCAGATTTCACCCTCTCAAACGAGAGCATATCCACCCTCCGACGCATGGCGACGGCACTCACCGTCGTCGCAGCATCCGGTGCAGCAATGTACAATATCATAAATCGCACTGACATTAAAACCAGGTATGCTTCATCTCTTGCTGGCCACGCGAGCGATCAGTTGATCCTGTTCCTAGTCTTTCTTTTCTCCTATGACCTCCATGTACCACCGCAGCAGCGCTCGGGCTGATTACCGAGTGATGGCCACAAGCTGGGATCACTGGTTGTTGTATGAGTAAGGGGAGATGATTGTCAGGAACGGCGTCATAATGCCAAGTGTAACATGTGGGCAGGGAGCAAGGTGCTAGACCACGGTCTACTTTACGTTCATCACTGGTCCATTAACCAATTCATGGGTTTCATCTATTTTATAAAACAAGGGGTGAGATGTGACGCGGCAGTGTCTTGGGAAAACAAAGGGAACTAGGCTAGAGCTGCTGAATTCTCTGTTGCACCTTTTCCCTCACCGTCTGGTATGCGCTCATCAGCGTTTGTTCATTGATGACGATTTCGGACGTATCGGCTTTTGGTCGGCTAACACGGGACGCGATCGTTGTCGAGTCCGTCTCTACAATGATACTGGGAGCGGAAATGAGACAAACACCGTGAAAAACACATCGGCAAGGACGATTACCCGTCGTCAATGGTCTCGTCGAGGCACAGTAACACCAGGTCGAGGTTTTCAAGCACCGCACGCTTCTCCACCTGATTTCGCAGCAACAAGGATACAGCATCAAAGAGCGCCGTCAGAACCGAGTAGAGCATGATTTCATTCTCAGATGGACCACCAATGACGTAGAAGATGAGGTCCAGGGAGTGACGAAACACAGCGAGATGGCCGTCATAGAGGATCACGTCGCCTAGCGTCGATATGAATAAGACAGTGCAAAGAATACATAGAAAGCATGCACACCTCCTGGCTTCTTTGTCTTTTGAAATAGACCCTTTTCGAACGCGCGCTGATCTTTTGGGAGATCGTAAGCATTGTTTTTTGGACGATAGTACTTGGCGAGCACACGATGGCCTTCGGCGTCGAGGATGAGGAACGCGTTGACGGTGTAGAGTGACAAGTTCATCCTGGATAACGACGGAGTTTCAAACTTTGATTACATTCTACAAATCCAACTAACCACGATTCAGCTAATTCAATCTCCGATTAAACTACTCTGCTTTTCGCGTTAAAGTATCCATCTACTGATGAGAGTATGGGCGCGACGGGCACGTAGGACATCCTTGGAGGCCCGTCGGGTGACGGTGAGGACCAATACCCACAGGGTTTCCCGAACGCTTACTTGAGACGGAGTTTGAAAGGAGCACTTTCCAGTGAGAGAAGATCGATCTAGTGCTGGGCCTAGCTCAGGTTCTGCCAAGCAAGGTGGGCCGGTCTCCCTCTCTTTCCGACCTCCAATTTCACTACCAACACCACCTTGACCGTATTGCAAAACAGTGGAATAACTCGCCAACAAGTCCCAGCTCAGCCTTTGGACCAGCTCTGTCGATCCTTTGTTGCCCTCCTACGACTCAAGAGTGACTGACAGCTACACGCTGCGACATCACCTCCCCACAGCATCCGCTGCTGTAGTCTTCGGCGGAGTCTGGTGACACAACTACTTTGGCGTGGATTTCATCCACCAAATTACTCGGAAACCGCACAGTCATTTCATTTTTCACTGTATCCGTTCAATGAATCTAATTTCTGCCACCCGTTATGCATGCACCTGTCCGTCCTTGCTGATGCTTTTTGCGCCTCCCTCCGCCGTGCTTGTCGGGGCGCTTCGACACCAACCTCGTGCCTGCAAAACTGCGTACAACCCACTCAAAAACCGTGTCCGGTGTCGTTGCTGCATACATCGTGCATTTAGCATCGCTCTCCGCGGAATGGAACCCCCTCTATGAGTCCACGGACCTTTATCACCGGAAATCTCCTTGATATCGCTAACAAACCACCACGTGAACAACGTTTTGCGATCCGCTTTACGTCAACTGCAACATACCTTTTCCTGCCCTTTCCTCGCTTGTGGGCCAAGGGGCATGTACCACTAGTCGAAGCACTCACTCTCCACGGACACGCCGAACTCGCTGAGTCTCCCTTTATTCCCCTTTGAGCGTTTCGTGGATCCAAGCGTCACCTGTTTGGTTGCATTCCTCTCCCCGCGGTAACACGAATGCTCCATTCGCTCGATGAGGTCAGCAATTTCCGCTTCACGTGCTTGCTTTTTGATCCTCCTGCTCCCAAGTGAGTGAATGCTGAGTACTGGGTCATCCACCTGTTAAGCTCTTTGAGGAAGAGGGTTTTATTGATCATCAATCATCAGGCTAGACATGACGCCATTTCATGCACCGCCTTGACGGCCCAGGAGCGCTACCAACTTACCGCTCACCGGAACATGCATTCATGCCTGCATCCTGTCCAAATCGTGTTTCTTGCCCTGCTCCGGATTTGCAAGACATTCGGAGTGCGGCAAGCGTAGGGAAGCCATGTTCCCCTCAGTTGGCGTCCTGTATTGTCCCGCATCTGACAAATAGGGAATCTATAAGAACCTTTCCGGTCTTGGATCTTGGCCCTTGACCAGCACCCATTTCAAAGTCGTTCCACTGACTGTAAAAGTGAACGCGATTCCCGCTCTCATCTGCCGTTCGGTTAACCCGTCCCTTTTAACGACCGACTCTTCAGTTTCTCCTCCCTCTTGCTCGCCGTGATGTCGAACCTCGACCTCGACTATTCCACTTTCTCTATCAGGTGAGCATCGTCGGATGCCCAGTCCTTTCTCCTCACTCGACCAACACACTTTAGTTCGGCTTTGACTCCTTCGCAACCAACACCAACGAGATCTTACCCCGCTGACCCCATCCAACAACACGCTCCAGAAGATGTCATTGATTCACCTATTTGTAACGTACAACGTGATGATCTTCCCTCAAGGTCCGTCCTTGCCGTCCACGTGTAGATTAAGTCCTTATTTTCGAAAATTCCAATTGCAGTCCAGAAACGATTGATCGCCCACGCGAGGGTTCGTCAACGCTGTCCGGATCCTATCGCGAACAGGGGTCCAGTAGTCGGACGTTTACTTTCCCTCGTCCTTCAATTCGAAGCGACTCGGCGGATGACATACAAGGCAATATTTTATGTACACAACTTGGCCAGTTTCACTTCACTCCGCATTTTGGCGGTCATGAGCCTGCCACAGTCGATGAACCGACGGCCATCACTGATAGCTCGTACGTCCGGCAGTTTACTGAGTCCAAGCATTACGTCTTACGTTCTACAGTGGCAGTTCCTGGAGTTCACGACACAGCCTACGTTACCCCACATCGTCTCGTGAATTCGTGACCCATTCCATCCAAGGCGCTGGCATCATCGCCGAGGACGCGAGGCCGGGGTTTGCTATCCCCCATTCTGACGTCAGCGCTCGCGTACGTGCTCGCCAAGCGAGCATGGCGATAACAGACCAGCGGTTCGAGGCAAATTATGATTTCTGCCTCGCAACGTCTTCCTCAGCATTGCCATCTATGGGCATAAACGTGACGACGCTTCTGCCTGGCCATATGATCACGAGTCCTTCGCCACCTCCCTCGGCGTATCAAGACGATGACCTTTTCGGCGCGGACTGCGCCCACCCGTTCACATATGCTGGAAACCCTGAGGTGACGCATGCGACAGAGCACGAATTAGCTGGTCATCATTATCCCATTGAATGCCGGGCTGTGCAATCATTACCAGCGTTTCAGGAGGTTCCTCACCAAAGTATAATATCACTCGATCGCGGCTACGCAACTAACATGGCCACGCCTTTTCCTGGCTTCTCGTCCTCACAGTCACCGCACGATCGCTCTATATGCGAGTCCCCTTCTTTCGGTACAGCCATGCAGAGCGAAGAACTCCCGAGGCCAGGGTCTGCTCCGCCCTTGATTGACAGCCAAGTCGCTTTTGTTGACGATGCTCGAGGGGCCCTACAGTCTCCTCAACTCACCGCTTCTGGCGACCACATCAATCGATCACCCACCTGGTATCCTCAGCCTTGTACAAGTCCGCGATCCTCCCCGAGGAGGGCTGGTTCGATCGGTCATAATTCCCAGAAAACTCCGCCAGGCTCGCGTCACCTGCGCCGATGGTCGTCAGTAACTAATCCTGCCTTGCGCGCCTCACCACCCTTTTCGCCCTCCTTCACAAATGCCGTACCATTTCCTCGCTACCCTCCACTTCCTGCGTCGGAGAGTAATGCCAATACGCCTTCCTTGTCACGTTTCTCGCCATCCGCAGAGTCGGAGAGTGACGAACCATCCGCTTATGCGGTGCCTCATGCCGCAGTTGTCGACATCTCAGAATCCGCCTCTCCATCCGATCAACAACAACAACAGCAACCACCTCCGATGCGTAGCGTCATCCGCTGCGACGGCCATCGCATCGACGAAGAGTCCTGGTCCGCCGCACTCGCGCGTCCAGACAAGCTCCTGCACGTGTACGAATGCTTCTGGGACCTCACCCACACGCCGTGTAGGATGTGGATCGAAGGCGACCAGTCCAGCGTCGCGGACCACCTCGCGCTCTTCCACGGCTTCCGGGGCGGCGAGGTGACGACGCGCTGTCTGTGGCGCGACTGCCCAAAGCCACAAATGAAGGGGACGAGCATCGCGCGGCACGTGGTGACGCACATTGGATTCAGAGTGCGGTGTCCGACATGCAAGCACGAGTTTGCGCGCGTGGACGCATGCAATCGGGCGCACAGTCGCTCGGGGTGTTTGGGCGTGGGCCAGCCCATGTATGGGGACCTGCAGCACACGCTGGACGCGCGCAAGGTCGATCCGCTACAGAGACCGACCAAGAAACGGCGGACGGACGACTGAGTCGTCTTGGGTCGTCATCCACAACTTTGTTTTCACCCCATCGATTGCTTTCTTTCCCCTTCTTTCCTGTCCTTCTTTCCCTCTTCTTTTTTTCCCATCTTATTTTTGCCCTCGGGCCTTCGACTCGGGCTGGCTCCCGCAAATTCTAATTCTAGAAGAAACCCTTTTGATAATTTTATTCTTCTTACATAAACCAGACGCCGTCCAACGTTTCACCTTGTATATTCTCGTATTTTGTACGTGTACTTACTTTTGGCTCCAAATTCCAGGGCCACGCTCTAATGCCATTTTATGCGACGCACGCATCGTCGTCATCGTCGTCATCATATTATTGACATCGGCTACAGCAACATGTCACCGATCCAACACGGATCTCAAGTCAAACTTATCCTAGTTCCACGCGGCCTCCGCATACAGCCCTAGCACCGCGTTCGCTAGCGTCGGCGTATACGACGACACATCTGCAGACGTGTACGCCGTCTCTTTCTGTACACTGTTTAGGATGGACAACACCTCGCGCTGAATAAAGTCGATAAAGATAAGGTCAATGGGCGTGTCGCCCGTCACGTTGGGCAGGTTGGAGCCAATGTAGTTGGGGGCAGAATAGTACGGCAGCGGCACATGTAGTGTATCGTCTCCCGCGCCGGGACAGCCCTGAAGCACATTGCAGGGGCGCTCAGCGACGGACGCCGCGCACAGCAAGAGGAAGGGCTTACGTCCTTGGTAACATAGCCCGGCGTCAATTCTGTCGCGTGCGTCTTTCCAGTTTCGCGTTTATCCATCTCTTCCAGCCATGCACGGAAACGGCTCTCGATACGACCTAGGCCCCAAACTTCCATTTCGACTTGAGAACGCTTTGTAGCACTCATCCCGTTCAGAGCAGGTAGCACCTGGTTCGCGACGCTCGCCTTCACGTTGGGGATGTAGGAAAACGAATCCTGGTATGGCACAGCAGTGAGCTGGTCGTTCTTGGTGAATGGGCCCTGGAAGATGCTGTAGCGTAGTTCACCAGAGTCGATAATGATGATGTTGGGAACGCTAGCGCGCGAGTTGTTGACGGCGAGGGCAACAGGGGCAGCTTTTGTGACATACAATGTCAATACACTGCTGCTGGACGGGTATGGGTTCCTGAGGGAAACATGTAATCACTGCGATGGACGGATATCTGGTCAAGACGTACTGGTCCAGGGTATAGTCCTGCGGAGCAGTACCATACAAGTGTGCCAAGTCGAAGGCGACGGCAAGTTGCTGCAGGCCATAGGTGATACTACGGCCATCACGCGTGTCGAATGTCGAATTAGACTTTGTCGTGTGATACTATAAGTCGCTCTCGCTCAGAACATTCGAGAATGGGACATGTTTTAGCAGCGTACCTCGTATGTAACCCTATTTTGGTCCAGATACCTGCGAGTAAATGATATATTGTTGATGTTTCCCTTGGCGGCGTTGAGATCCGCGCCTATGAACAAAATTTATTCAGTGGCGCTGATCACCATGTCGCAAGCGGGCACGCACTCATCCATCCTGTTGATTGGCAGTGTTAAGGCAGTCTTTGCCAAAGGAATTCAGCATACCGATTGTTTCCATGTAACGACCGCTCTCCAAGGCCATTGTCCTCCCGTCATATTGTTGGCAATCACGGATGTGACTATGTCCTGCATATATGTGTCAATTAGGCACCGAGGGTGTATTATTACCAATGCATACCTCCGAAAATCAATATGGGCGTGTAGGGGTGCACAGCCCTGATGGCATTAAAGACAGTAGGCCCTAACATCGGTCATCGATCAGCATGTGTTTCAAGATACCTTGAATGCAGCACACAGTTGTCATCAGACACTGGCATGTGGCTGCAAACACATGTTGAAAAAGCTCGCAATTAAAATAACAGCACGTACCCAACCAGAACGAACGCGTCTGGTTCCTCTGCGATGGCTTCCGCAAACTGAAACAATTCAATTGTTTGAAGATATCATTTTGAATGCAGAAGATGCGTTACCCATTGCTCCTTTACCATGTCGGCCACAAGTTGAACAGTGGTGTTCACAGAGTTTCCTGTGAAGTCATAAAGAACACCAAGCGAAGTCACCTTGCGACCTCTGCATGCATTGCGTGAGCCACATCGTGGGAAAACAGTACCACGACGAATATGGGTTGCGAAGGTACGCACTTCCTAGTAGTAAATTTTGCATAGCGGTCTATCATTGAAATCGTAAAACATAGTTAGGGAAACACAGTGTATAACTTAATATTACTTACTTCCAACAGGTACACTAACGGCCTCGCCGTCAGTATTGAAAATGGTAATGTTGGCATTGGAGGATAGGTAGCGACCGTTCAGGTGAGGGATGAAATTGGTGTACCTGTCGAGTAGTGGGTGAGGTCACGGGGACCCATTGTCAAGGTTTGTCAGGGTTGGACACGGAGTTTACGCCATAGGGTCCAGGCAGTGCAACCAGCAACAGATCGTAGTGTTCAAGCACAGGTTGGAAGTGGATGATCGTCGGGGTTCACAGCATGGAGGCGATCGAGGGCAATGTCGTAAAGCATACGTGTCCACCCATGGGCAGTCGTCAGCGCCAGCCAGTCGGTAATGGGGACGGGTACATAGGAAATTAAGAAAAATCATGGTCAGCATGGCACATGTCTGGGTTTGGTGAACACACATGTCGTAGGTGTCAGCATAAACATATAGTTCGTGGCTATTGGCAGGTGAGCATCAACCAAGGATTACTACCTCGGACCCACTTTCCGATAGTCATCAGATCGTACGGAAGGCGTTCAAGAAACTTGTTTGACTGTTTGCGTGCGTACAGTCGGCGTATGTACTTTAATTCGGAAGGTAGAGCTTACCTCGTGACCGTCCACACCACCAGGAGGGTAGCCGTCCGATAGGCCAGTACCTACGATACGCATAGTGAACATGAAGCCAATAATAAGTTGCAGAATGATTTACCATCGTGCACATCACCAGAATCGACAAGGAGAAGGTCGACGTCCTTCTCCTACTCATGTTTGTTAGCAGGGAAGCAGAAGGCATTAAATGAACTAACGATGGCAATCTGTTTCATATGCGTGACGAAGCTCGCAAAGTCGCCGAGATCTCCACTGCGAAGTCATGAGCCTCGACGTAATGGTCCACAGGTGCGCGCACTTCGCTGTCACATGCAAGAAGAGAACTCACCTGTAGTTGGGCTCTGGCCAGCTGGACTTCTGATGGCCGAGTAGCCATCCATGCGTGTCTGTGGTGTGGATCACATTGAAGTCACCCCAGATGAGGGGACGGTAGGGTGGCGTGAGCGGAAATTGGGGATATTCGCGTTTCGCATGATGGTGTGCAGAGCCGTCACGGGCGTGAAACTCGGCGTTGGCGCAAGCGAGGGCAACCCCGGGAAGAGCAAGAAGACAGAAAAGCCTCATGGAGACGTTTGAACTGGGGATTCCACCGTAACAGTAGCCTTATTATTCGGGGGAGGTTCGTAACGTGTGAGTAGAGCGACTCGAGAGCGGCGATATCGATATGAAGTTCAAACACTGAATCCCAGTACTTACGCATTCTTTTCCGCCCTTCCGCCACGTTCAGCACTGGCGCACCAGCCGTGGCTCTGTGGTTTCCCACGGGCGATCCTGTGGTGCTAAATTATACGGCATGGCCTGAGCGACGACGCCATCCTTGGTTTGCTGAAACATGCGTCTGTCAGTGGCTAGTTGTAAATTTGATGACTTAGTGATTGGCGTTCACAAGTTTCACACACGGAACTTGTAGTGTTGCCACGATTACGAAAGGCTAGATGAACCCTGATGCTTGAAGGGTCGAAACGTCGACCTTTGGCAACGTTTTGTATTCATCTGACATTCCATCAAGGTTAGGTAAGCTTGGCCTCGAAGTACATTCCCGTAACCAAGTGGGAGTATGGCGCTACCCCCAGCCGTTCTCTGCCATAGTACCAAGGTAGGTTCTTCGCACTATTTGCGCAGAATATCGAGATCCGGCTTTCGCTGCAAATACTCGCCTAGTCATCACGACACCGGGTATAGTTCGGTTTGTTTCCTTTTCAGACCTTTTCCATCCGAAACGCGCTGACACTATGTTTGCCATAGGCGAATGCCTGTGCTATTTCATAATGTTTCCATTCTGCCCACTTCCATTCCGACTTCAAGATGATGCCAGCTTTCTTAAAAAGTGAAGTATCTTCGGGATGTCTGCGTAATGCTCGTGTGGCCGGTGGAGCAACATTGATCGCTCGGTAAGAAAAATTACCACTCATATCCACCTACCAAATTTAAGGTTGCCTGTTTCATCGCTGGCTCAGGGGTGTATCAGACTTTGGCGCTGGGAACTAGATGGTCGAGAACCATCATAGGTCTTTGTTCGGCTGTGTTGTGATACCCCTTCCCAAACGGTAAAATTTAACACAATTCCAATCATCTTTCGCGGGTGCATTTTGGTGAGTGGAGCAAGTGGAAAGTGTTGACGATGACCGATCTCCAGCTCCTGGGGAAGGCTAATCGCACCTCAAATACACGAGCAACTTGTACATCAGATCCCTTTCACGTCTATCGGGAGATTCGTTACTCTTCAGCGTACCAGAGGCAATTACCTCATTGTGCCTACAGTTTCCCGCCAGTCGAGTTAGGTGGCCGCTTGCCATGGCTATGCACGTAAGCAAATTCAAAGTTCAATTCTTTTCTGCGCCCTCAACGCGCCTGTCATGCCACGTGCCATGACATCGGGGTGACGGTTAACGCGACGAAGATCTTTTGCATGGCGTATATGTAAAAGGCTGGACAAGATGCCATCTCGTGGATTTCACGAGTAACGAGTGCGACTGATCCGCTGGATTTCCCGGAACTTTTCTTTTAGATGTGACTCTGGCCGGCTCTTTTCTCACCCTGAGTGGTTGGTGCCCTAGACCCTGCCACCGTCCTTTCGGGCGCGGAAAAATATCATACTCTAGCAACGATGGTGGCCGTGATCCGATATTTAAACTCAAGACCAAGTCAAGATAATATTTGTGACTTGTCCATCGAGTGCGCAACACTGTAGCATGTTTGGGCCATCATTTCACTATATCGCTTCCGACGACGAGTCTGACCGCACCTCTTTACCATTGTCCGTGAGGCAATCTGTCAATTTTTGATTGACACTGATCAGTATTCAATTTAGCACCACTACCGAACCTGATTGGCGCCATCGGTTTGGGGCGTCGACTAGCCATCTTCAACCAGTTCACGCAGCCTCCGATACACTCCCGTCCTATGTGCTTCGGAACGACATCCTTCCCTCGAACAACTTTACGCCGGGTACTCCCACTCAAACTTCCATAATCACAGGATATTTCGATTCCTTTCCTTCCTTTCCCTCGTCGACACTTCCTGGGGTTCCGATAATGTCGGATGCCAGCGACAGCCATTCGTCTCACCTCGGGCACCCCGAGAGTTTAGGAATCGATTCTTCAATCTCACAACGTGACCTGCACGCAGTTACTATACCTAACCTGATTGGGCACCTCCAGTACGACGGCGAGTTGATGAGCGCCCATGAGGCGTCGTATGGCTTCAGCGATAATCACGTGGCCGCCCATTCTGGTGAAATACCGTCATCCTCCATCGCCATGCCCATGGCTACGGGTCTGACGTTTGGCGCTGGAATGTCAAACTACACGGACCCTGTCTTCCGTCCGGGTGCCCCTCCTCCACTATCTTCTGGCCGCTCTACCAGCACCTTCCAAAATCTACTCCCATTTAACCCCGCGCACGGCATCACCCCATGCGAAGACTTCGGCACCGAGTCATACGTTTCCTTGAGCCATCCTTCCATTCTGGTCTCTCCGCGCCTAGAAACGTCGTTGAACCAAGTCTTCCCTCAACCGAACGTGACGGCGTCCTCTGACCGACAACTTTACACGATCACGGTCCCATCAGAAGCTGTCAAGTTCCCGCCACCTCCCCTTACCGAAAAAAATCCATTCTTCCGCTGCCAGTGCAAGAACGATTGCGGGACTTGGATCACGTCAGAGGACCGTGCAATCAAGGACCACATGACGCGCGTCCATAAGGTACTGAAGGAAGAGGATGGGTCATTTCACTGTGCATGGGCCCATTGTTCGACATCTGGAGAATGGAGCGGCATGGTGCGCCATGTTCAAACGCACCTTCTTTTGAAGTGGCAATGCACCGTGTGCGAGAGACAGTACGCACGTCGAGACTCTGTACGGGGTCACGCGAATAGGGTGTCTGGATGCGAGTCCGCGCGCCCTATTAGCTATCCTAGCGAGCTGGCCTATACGGCCTGGAACAACGGGGACGGTACAGTAACCTTGACCAAGATGTTGCAGCCAAAGAACTGAGCATGAGTATCGTACGACTTCTTCGTATTCAATCTGATTCGTATCGTAGTAGTACACCTATTGTAATGTTTTCGAAAGCATAGTATGAAGAGATTATGAAAGATTAGTTCATGATACGTAGCAGAGGAAACATAGCAGGGTATGGTATGCAATACGGCCTCTCTGCATAACGGGTATCATGAAATCAAAGGAATGGTACATGGCACCAATTTTGGATCTGATATACATTGAAGGAGAAAGAAAGAGACAAGCAAGGAAAAAGTTGAGGGAACCACGTTTCGTTGCGTTCATTTTGCGTACAGTCCGACGCTACCGTGCAGAAGCGCTCTTGAGCACACTTGGGTTCCGGGATGGCAAACGCTTCAAGTCGACACCAGCATTCATGGGCCGCTGCAGCCACCGGAACAAGCTGTCGCACCACCTCCACAGCCACGTGCACCAGCGCATGGATATCCGCACCGAGGCGCTTGCGCCGAACGCCTGCCCTGTGACAACGAGGTGATGGCCCTGCCTCGAGACCGTCAATTGAGGCCGAGCGTGAGCACCGTGGAATCTCCAGCCTGAAAGGCAAAGCTCGAAACGTGTGAACGCCATCGACCGAATCAAATGCCGCATGAATGACGATGGTTATGGCGCTGTGTACAAAACGTCAATGGGACTCGTCATCCATGGAGGAAAACAGGGTGACCGGGTGCCTCGTGGTGGGGTACTGACCTGATTCTTGCAGTTGGCGTGTGTGTTCGGGTTGAGGGTTTACGTTTTACTGGCAAGGGGGAGGGGGAGGGGGCAAGGGAGAGCTATCCGACTGGTGCAAGGTGGGACTCCTCTCTGGGAGAACCAAGCTTTTATCCCAGCTGAGCCTGCCGCAAGGTGACAGCGCCACTACCAGGTGGCGTCATGTATGAACACATCACAGCCGCGAGAAGTCCACCATAGGAGTGAAGAACGATCAGTGGCTGGTGCAGGAGAGGGCGTCCAATAGCAAATCAGAGTATGCGGTTTTGAATAGGAGCTGTCCGGGGTCAAACTATGGCGATGGATCAGGAGACTTGGAGAGATTTTGAACGGCTACTGCTGTACGGCCGCCGGAAATAGCACTTACAGAGGAGTAGGTGGTATGTGGACAGTGTGCGGACATCACGCTACGGACAACCATCATGCATTCAATAACCGGGCAAAGCCGATTCAATATTGATGGAGTGGGTTGAGAAGCTTAGATGTAAATTTAGTTTAGGAACTAGTTGTGCTAATGTGATAGTGTCACAGGACACCCTAGAAATCCATGCCACCATACTATGTGCCAGATTACATCGTCCTGAGTATACGTGTACTACATGAGACTTACTGTATACGATAACACGGTGCACTACATGCCATAAAGAAGTTAACGACGGACA
>JBBPMS010000115.1:0-21992 GCA_038090435.1 Phylloporus scabripes | reverse complement strand
GCACCCTAGAAATCCATGCCACCATACTATGTGCCAGATTACATCGTCCTGAGTATACGTGTACTACATGAGACTTACTGTATACGATAACACGGTGCACTACATGCCATAAAGAAGTTAACGACGGACAAAATTATGCCAGAAAGAAGATATAATGGAAACATTAGAAAGCAGTGCCTTTATGAACGGGGTTTTTGCACTTGGGGAAACGCTTCACGCGCAGGTGAACCTCGCGGACATGCCGAGCAATACTTTCGCGGTTCATGGACTTCTCCCTCCTGCAGCCAACCCACTTGCATTTCGTGGGCTTATCGCGAGACATGCTTTTTATTCCGTGCATGGATAGGTGCCCAGAGAGAGTTGAACGGCTGAGTTCGCCTCCACATACTGCTCCGATTTCATTTATCCATTCGCAGCGATAGACGGCTTCTTCGGACACATCAAGATGCTGTCCGAGCGGGAGGTGGGTACTGAGAGGCAGACTCTGTAGAAACGGCTAGTTTAACAATGTACGGAAAAAGAACCATAGTAAAGTTACCTTGAAATCAACCATCTGACTGATCTCCCCAAAGGCTGATGAACTGTCTATCCATGCTTCGAATTCAGAAAAATAATTTTGGTTTAAAATGGCTGCTGGCTCAGCACCGCCAGAATATTGGTGCGGGAAGTCCATAGGAGGCAGTCCGCTTGAACCAGAAGTCTACCCCCCAAGGCATCAGCAACATATATCTTTCAAGAGACACAATTCGCTCCTACCTCGCACTTTCCCTCCGTGTCCTGATTGAAGGACGAGCTTAAAGGGTAAGGATGGATTGTGCGTGGTGTTGCGGAAGGAGTTGACAACGAACGATATGTAGCAACTTCATAGTTTGAATGTGACATCTTCGTAAGTCAATGCCGAGTTCAGTGAACGGATATAAATGTAGGGACTCACGGGAGCATTAGTAAGAGCACGACCTAGCCAATTCTCGGGACCCCGCCAAATACACCGACTGCAATCTGGTTCTTGTACCAGAGATGAAAATGGAGGGTTGTTGTCACTCGCACTGAATGGCTGGCCGAGCCCAGGGACGGAGGGGATATGATCTTCCGACCCAAATGCGAGGTCCGAATTCACTTGGCTGAGTGTCATATAACAACTGGCACTTGAAAGGGAGGTTCCCCGGTCAAGGATGCCTCGCCTAGGGGGAAAGATTGTAATGAGTCCGCTAGACCGAACGGACTCCAAACCCCTCTTACACTCGCATCACAGAAGTGTTTTGTGACACCGTCGAAACATCGACCTGGAGTCCAGGGAGACCCCAGTCACTAACCGGAGAACGAGATGAATTTCAATTCGGAGCGGGCTGATAGGAATGAACGCACCACCCTTGTGTGCTCAATAATACATCCCAAGTACCGGGACTGACATCGCACACACCAAGAGCGTTGTTTAACCGCGGAGTTCGAACGACGGACGAATCGAGGGTAATCATCTGGGCGGTAATGCTGAGGGAGGGAGTGTAAGTGCTCTGGGTTAAATTTCCGACATCCACCCATGATCACTCGGCAGCCCGCCATTCGGTCCGTGCCAATCGTGGCACAGGGCAGAAAGTGCGTCCGCGCGGCAAAACAAGCCAAAA
Organism: Phylloporus scabripes; assembly: GCA_038090435.1. Lineage (NCBI taxonomy): Eukaryota > Fungi > Basidiomycota > Agaricomycetes > Boletales > Boletaceae > Phylloporus > Phylloporus scabripes. The sequence goes on along the minus strand of JBBPMS010000115.1, from coordinate 20,370 downwards.
TATCATTGGCCGCCAATATGGCACGCTTGGTACAGGGTCATGAAACTTTAGCCACTTGGCCTTTCGTGGGAGTCGAAAGTGTATGGAGCGGGGATAATATGAAAGAAAGTAACTGACAAGATAGGGTACCGACAGTGAGGTACGTTTCACACATACGTGGGTTTCTCTATTGTCGGAAAAATAAATACTTGTATATCAAACAATCGGTTTGACACAAGGAATGCATGGAACCTACCATGACGCAAGGGGCGATGGATCCCCCTTCTACCCCAAGGCAGAGAGAGCACTCGGGTTCAACGCGACAGAAGAGTCTGGTTTAAAAGCCTGCAGTTATCAATTCCAGTATCACAGCAAGCACCGCATATCATCGCCTCTAAGCCAACATCGTGGTATGGCTGTTAGCATACGGAAGGCTTCTGTACCCAACGAGCCACAGAAGGCCAATAGACTAGCAAATATCCGTTGCGATGATCTGGTGGCAATGGAGTCGTTCTGGCTTGGGCGTAAGCAATCCTCGGGAATCGCCGCAGCCATACCAATTTCCACGGCATTTTAGGTTCCGACCGATAAGCATTCGAAGCGCAGGTCGAGGGATCTAAAGGAACCATCGCATCTTGTTTCAGGTTCGATCCAGTAATGGTTGGGAAAAAGCAAGGACGCATTGAAGATGGGAATTCGGTATTATCAATATTGTTATTGTATTCCGATCACGAACTAGGGTCTACGCGGTGCATGTCGGCGGCGTGTATAAGCTGAATGAAAAGGGACCGACATTGAATAAGTAGGTACTTATGTTGGCAGCTCTTGACAGATTCACGGATTCAACGCGGGTGTAGTTGCATACAGGGCAGTTACATTCTAAGAGCACTGTTACACGAGGTAGTTCCTTAGTAACAATTTCTAGTTAGGCAGGCGATGGATACGAGTGGAATCTTATGGTATGAGGTAAATTATCCAGGACCTATCCTAAAATTCGACCAAGTATGGGCTGTCCTGCGCCAGATAGCATTGTATAAGTAGAAGTTGTACGTTTTCTCCAAAATGATTGTATGTCGAAAGAAACCAATTAGTTCCGTTCAAAACCTTAGATATGATGCCACGTCGTCTTAAAGACTATGAGGGTCGAGTTCATTTGAAATGAAAAGCCTATCGCACCTGACTCTAGTTGGAGCTACGCCTGTATTGCAGATGTTTCTCCCTGATATGACGTACGATACTCTCGCGTTTCATATACTCTCTGCCACCTCGGAGGCGGCAGCCTACCCATCTACATGAAAGATGATGATCGTGCCCCAGTTTCGTGATACCATGCGTAATCAGATGGTCCGAGATGGTCGATCTTGAGATTGACGCCATACATAAGCCACCATCATCGTTGATCCATCCGCACGAATGAAGTATCATGTCGTTGGGCGAAACCGATTGAATCGGAGTCGATGATGCCCTCTTTGGCCTGTAAGGAGAGCTCAGGGTGGAGCGTGCGTCTCGCGAGTTCTGACGGGTAGGCTCCCTTGTCGTAGGGGAAAGAGGGACTGTAGTCGGATTTGCTGGGTTGGGGAGGATAGAATGTTTCCGCGGGGTCGGCTGAATTTGCCGATAGGGTGGATGCATAATTGGGTAAGACGAGTGGGTTTCTCCAACAGTGATCAGGCCCCCGCCATAGTGGGGACGGGCTCTGTCCGGAGAGCCATTGTGTATGGAGTAAGGTGTCATTGAAGGAGTGCAAACAACCTATACAGGCGACAAGCCACAATAAGCAAATGCAAGAATGGATCGAAAATTCCTTACAGAAGACATGGATTCCCGTAGGTCGGCATGTCCCATGGAATCAAAGGCCACAGATGGGTAATGAGAAGTTTGCGTATCATTTGGAGTTGCCCCCGAGTCATGGGTATAGCATCGGACGCGTGGATTAAACTGGCTGTGGGCCCCAGAAGGGATATGGTTAAAATTGGAAGACATGGGCACGAAACCTCCTCGGGATGTAGTATTAGTAGCTGAGGAAGACTGCCTCCCAGAGCTCAGGTCACCGCCAGGGAGGAATCTGTACGCTTGGTTAGCAAATACGTTAGATATCACCCTCATACTAACGCGAAGGACTGAATAGGAGAGTTTGATATAGACCATCCTGTGCCAAAAGACCCATACTCAAGACCACAGAAACTGAAATAGGTCAGCGTTACGACCCGGAGGAAAAAGAAACCTCATACCCTTGTTCCGCATAACCGGAGGGATAGGGATCGAAGGAGCCTTGGGTTTGCATAATGACGGGGTTCCGGAGAGGCCTGAGACAAAGTCAAGAAAAAGTGGAGTCAAAGAAAATCCTTGCTTTTGTATCCACGGAAGCAACTGCCATCATATGGCAGCTTTCCATCTACCAAGTGCCAATTACCAACTGGAAGGCGGCAAAACACGGTGAGGAATTCCAAGCAGGCCAACCAGGGTCTGGAGAGCGGCGGGTCGCCACCCACTGGCGGCCCGAATCGAGTCAGTCGGCACGCTCAATTTGAAAGCTGCCATAACTGTTGTGCGCAACGGGATTGACTTTTTGGAATCCGGGGAATGAAACACGATGGAGGGCTGGAGAGAAAAATCGTTGAAACACGGGAATGAGATGGAGGGGGCCAAGCAGGGGCTGTAACTAGCAACAGTGGCATGGGAAGCGATTAGATAAAAATAATAATAAACGCCAGATTACTAGATGCTCACTCAATGGAGGGCTCAAGAAACCTCGGTGAAGGCGACGAGAACATTATATCCTTGTTGAGCACAGCCTTCTGTGGGACAGCCTCGGTGGTAGTGGTTGGCCATCATACCAGTGGAAGACAACGCTACGAGCTCCATACTGCTTGCCACGTTATCACGTCTAGCAGCCTGAGGTTGCAGCCTGTGACTCGGGAATCCCGCTTGACCCATTAAAGATTTGCCTTGAGATCAAGGGTAGGCATGTAGCTTACTGGATCTCTTACTGTAGGGTGCGCCGGTTCCTGGCATGTTCGCCGCGTCCGTTTCAGAGTGCTATTTCGCCTGCATACCGTTATCAGCCGCCGGACTGTCTCAACTATAAAAACCCACGCTCAGGATTAGCCACACATCCAAGAGTTGACATTCGGAACGCAAAATCTTTCGAAAAATATACGGTGTGGCATGACCGCGATGGATCATGATCGTGAGTAAGAGTTTCAATCGGGTGGATCGTACTTGTTGCGGTGTTGAATGCAGCCTCGGATTAACACTAAGTCAATTGCAAGATCTCCACCGCAAACGCTTTCCGAGATCGGAAGATGGGCATTCCGATGATATTGATTATCTCCCTCACTGGTCCGGTCGCCAGCCAATCACTGGATGCGTCGATGAGAATGACTTCCGAGTCGTGCTTTCCATTACCCACTTATTTCTCTACTACAGACACCTTCAACCTATGCTGCCTGGGTAATCACCACGGGAAAAAATCACTTGAATCGAAAGAATCCTGCAAGCAATTGCAAAATATTATATTCTTAGATGTTCCGAGTTGCTGAAGACTGAACAGTCTTCGTCTATCTGGATTTTAGGCTAGAAGAGCTTGAGAGGTACATAGTGGGGCGCGTGAGTACGCAGTTGAGCGTAGCACTCGAGCCTCAAACTTCAAGTTGAAGTAGATCAGATCCACGAGGCCGTATTGATCTAGTTTGTACTTGGCGGATCTGAAGGATTCAGGACGGATTTGGATAAGCAACGTTCCCCCATCGTTGAGAGCAGAACGAGCGTTGATAACCTTTGCATCACAATCTGTGATCACAACGCCGGGGGTTCGGAGCCCCTCAGAGTCAGATCTTGCAGCGTGCCGCCAATTTGGGCAACCACCCTTCCACACCCCGTTGTGAGATCCTTCAGCATTTCTCTCCGCAAGCAGACCGGGCCAGCAACAAATACCTCTTGGCTCGTCGTTACCAGGCTTCCCAGTGTCGCTTTTGTATGTAGAGGTTGATGTATGACTTGTTACCTTGAATCGAGGGGTGACCGATGACACGGAGACGACCCTTCTTCCAGCGACATGAGTGAATCTATCGTCCGTCAGGGCTTGGAGGGGTCTTATTGCGTCGGGTATAATGCTCAACTGCCGTCGACTGCGCTAGAGCTAGAAGATGCAGGAGGTATGAATGGGAGTTTGAGTCCCTTCATGCGGCGATGGCGGGTTAGATGACAGATACGGAGTTATATGATGCAGGAATAGTCTGAGACATTCCAGGCATTTTGAATCGACAGGAAAGGGGGGAGTTGGATGCGCGAGGGATGAACTCTGTCGAGTTCACTGAGAGTTATGCAAAACGTTTCTTCTGAGACGAGCGGTGCGGGAGGAGTGGAGATCACGTCCGTTTCGGTGTGTTCTCATGGCAACGTCGGGAGGAGTCACCTAACCTCTCACGCATGCTGATCAGAGACTTCCCTGATCCCGAGGCACCAACAAGGGAGACGGCTATGTTTCGCTCTTTCAACATCTTAGCTTTGGGACACGTTTCAAAGACTCTACAAGTACGTAACTGTGTTTTCTCTATTGCTAATGAATTCAGACCTATAACATCGCCCCTTGCACTGTGCCTACCAACGACCCATCATTCGCATCTATTTTCATCGCGATGCTTTCTCACCGCTGGCGTCCTTTGGGCATCCTTACGGTCGTGCGGACACGCCACTTGAACATATATGAAATCAGATGACCTCTAACTTGCGTCGTGATTGGCCTTGCCATCCTGTGGTCTCGTTATCCTTGCAACGTGTCCTCCATAAGCCCGCCAAGAGTGTAATACTTCATCCCTGGCACTGATACCCGAGGGTGGTAATTGTGAGGAAAGGGTACACCGTGATCGGCCTGCGGAGAATGCAAGAGCCATAGGTTGCGCCGCTTGCTGATGCGACTACGGCGCGCCAATGACCTTTAGCCGAGTGTGAACAGCATCTGGAGGTGACAACCCGGTTGGCTTGTCTGGGATTTCTGGTTGCTAATCTCGCCACATCCACTCGGGACCTTCTGCTTACATCAAATAGCCTCAGCGGATTCTCTCCACCTTAATTTTCTGCAGAACTGGTTGCGCCTGATTGTATTTTTTGCTTTGAATTGACCTCCGCCACGGTCGACTGCACCTCGGTTATATTTCCTTGCAAACCCACGATTCCACATCTCTGCACGGCTACAAGATTGTCCAGCACCTTGGCTCGGTCTGTCAATAAAGAAACCTCAATTAAGTTGTCAGTGGCAGCCCGTCGGCATTCCAGTAGCTGTTATCTTGGAGACGCAAGGATCCTGCTTGTAGTCGTACCCCCTAAAGCTAATTACCATCCACTTGTCATACCACCATTACAGTCGCCGTCAAGTACGCAAGTGCAGTGTGTCACAGTGATGATCAAAATGGCCCAGCTTTGCTCAGATATATTGCCATCTACTCCCGCGAATGCTCGGAAGGACCAAACATTGTTGATCTGATGAAGCACAGCGCGCATGTATATCTTCGATCATATATGCACGAGAGGGATGAAAGCGGGGCCCCTTGTTCTTCTCTATGCAAATTCGTTTGCGCACCGAGAACGATTTATTACGAAAATTGAAACTTGCACCGCAATCGTGACATTGAGAGTACGGAAGTTGGCAAGCGGGGAGCTAAACAGAAAGTGACATACGACATTCGTGGTGCAACTCATGATTGAAAAACGACGGAGTGGCCTACGTACGACAAGTCTGTCATCTTATGAAGTGGTCCTAGTTGGCCACCCGAGTCGGACTGTCCTCTGGATCGGCGCTTTTGATGGCAAGCGGTGGTAGGACATGTTCTTACAATGGAGATAACCACGTAACAAATACGAAGGGCGGCATCCGCGTATATGATGTTGACGGTGACTGACGAACGTGCACTGATTGCGATTAAACAACTGACTGTTAATGCAGAACACTTTGGGGTTCATTGTAAAGTAAGGTTCCCTGCGTGATGGATTTCGGATGATACTTAATCCGAATGTCTCACGTGTTCTGAGCTTTACCCCACACTTTTCATGGCACGAGGTGGGGCCTTGCAGTTTCGATAACTGCTCCTGGGTGGAATGGAATCGATAAAGAATTCAGCAGCTAGCCAACATTCGCACTGATGCATTCCCCCCTACGGGCCAGGAGGACTTGTGTCTCAGCAGTTTTCGGGATTGGCGAACAATGATGGATAATCGACGGGCACTCAATGACCAACAAGCACTCAGAGGAAATACGAGTAGATGCTAGGGTGCAAGTGGGCGGGTGAAGAATGGTGGGAACATGACTAATCACAATAGCCGTGCGAAGAGTTGCAAAGGATTAGCGAGCGCAGCCGGAGGGCTCCCAAACTGAGCACTGAGCTTCAGCGGGTGTGCAGGTGAGGGGAACAGCAGGCGCAAACTCGATGGGCACCATGGCTTCGGAAAGACCCGATTCTCGGTCTCTTCCAACATCACACGCCTGCATCCGAGGCCTCCTAATTTAAACGGCGAACAATATGTAGTCTGGTGACTAGACCTTGTCTTTGAAGCTTGGGTAAGCGGGGGGAGACCGTCCCTCTTTTATACGGGCTGGTCGCCAGCCTAAACATCTCTGGCCTGAAAACTACTGTTAGGATGTATGGGGTTGGTCCCCGGTACTTAGTTTTTCTGCTGGGTCACTGATCGGAGAAATCCGAGGTCCCTTGTGCCGGGCCGTCGGGGATAGCCGATCGCTGAGTTACTCGCGTGGAAATGAGTGGCGGACACGCATGGGTGGGACCGAGAGTAAAACCATATTTGACAATGACTTCATGCTCAAATGCGATCGATCATTTCACCGCCGGCAAGCCCCGGGTTCGATACACATTGAAACAGACAACATGAGTGTGTATAAAAGGGTTCGCATCTCCCATATGTAAGTCGTAAACTGGTCCCTTCTCCCACCTGTACTTATCTGTGTTCAATGTCTACGCATCTTCAACCGACGTTGTCCCCTTTCGAGGCTGTGGACTTCAACGCGGACCCCACTTGTAAGCCTCTTGCTATCTCCCTTTACACCAGCAACATGGCCGTCATGATAGTGTCCGGTTACTATGGCCATCGTCCGATGCTATCCTCGATGACGTGCGTAGTCCCACCAACCATGGTCATGCCCGTGTCCTCATTGTGTCCTCGATTAGGAATGCCAATCAATCATGTGTGCAGGACTCATTCGAGAAAAGCTCTTTCCCAGAGACCCAACACCGTTTACATCAACATAAAGTGTAGGCAAAACTTGATTCAGAAGCACTTGCGGGTTTAACGGTCGCGTACAGTCATAACTCGGATGCAGACATGCTTGCACCTAGTCGTGTTACCAAGTACGCACCATATCATGAGATCCTTCCTTCGCGTCTCACTGTTTTATAGTGTACAGATGCCATATCATCAAGATTTATGGAGCCTTCCTTCCAGCGCCCAGATAGTTTCTGACGTATCACCCGCAACGGTGAATGGTAATAATACAATGCCTGCCTCTCATTCTGCCCACGTCCTAGTTTGGAATAGCACTATGGACGATCGTCCATTCACTCCACGTAGGATGCCATCCAATCAGAACAGACAGCCACGGCTTCACTCGGTCGGCGATGAATTGTCTGATATCGGTGCTGTTTTTTTCAGCGTGCCAATGAGCCCATCTCCATCCCTCGCAGATTCCGAGGCACCCCGAAACTCAATCTACATAAACGACGGGAATATATCCGAACGAGGTATCTTGCATCATATTCCGACACATCAGACATTCAGTCCATCTTTGTTAGATTTTGTCGCTACTACACATAGCAACCCGCCTCAGTTCATCGGAGACAATTCGCTTCTCCAGGATTATAGCGAATATTTTTTGTGGCACCCACCATTTTCGCTCGAAAATGTATGCCGTTACCCTCCGATGCTTAATGAGCATGGTCCCCGTTGTCAACTTTCCCCCCCTGATTACCGACTCTACCCGATTCTACCATGCGATAGGCCCTCCCCCTCGCATACACAAACTGACACCTCACCAATTCACCTCCGTTATGACGCCAGTAATTTATCAATGCATAGCAATTTCCATGAATCTTGTTCGGTATGTATATTCTTCGTGTCGTTTGCGGTTTGGTTCATGTGACACACCACATGTCTAGGTCGCGAATGGTTCCTCACCTCCTCTCACCCGTATCCCAAATGCCTTACCACCACCAGTGAACGCGCAGGTGCATATCCACTCCACCCACGATAGTAATTTGCGGATTTTGAGCTGTTCTCGAGCCACTTCTGTTCAATCCTCCCGCATGACGCAAACCTTTCCTGCCTCGACTATGCCACCCCTAGATACAGCTCCATGTTCTCCGATGGGTGTATTGCCATCCGTCCATCAAAAGTCCAAGGAGAGCTTTTCTGTCGCTCACTCTCGTCACCACTTCAATAGGACATCACCACATCCAGTCCGAATGTCATCACGGACCTGCGAATGGATCGATGATGATACTAAATGTGGAGCACAGATCTCGTGGGAAGATGTTCCAAGACATCTTACTACCCACGGTATCGAGCGCCTGACAAGAAATTATCGTACGCAGTGCAGATGGTCAGGGTGCAAGCGCAGAGGATCGGCGTTTGGGATGAACCGCGAATGCATCGTCCGCCATGTTCGCGAAGTGCATTTACATTGTAAGCGTAGCTCCCGATGAACACCAGACGCATGCCGTTTCAAGTTCATCACGATGTCCTAACCCGATGCAGAGACTGGGTGTCAGTAGACAGTCAGTGAATTCAAATTGGCAACGTAGCTGGTCCTGCCACGTCAGCTAGCGCTATTGATTGGTCTCCTCAAAGCAGGACCTCAAGATTTGAGTTGGGTCCTCTCGATGTATATATGATCGAAAATTTCCAACCCCTTCCGAACGATCAGGCCGTTTAGATGTCATCTCTGTTCCAGAGAACATGTGACTCAGTATGTACATAGGTTGCCAGCTGCATGGAAAAAATCACCGATCCTAAAAGCCACATCCTCCACCGTCCTAAGAATTACATGCATCATCTAATATTTACCAGGGAAAAAGTAAATCTTCAGGATTCAGGATTCAGGATGTTGAGATTGGATGCGCGAACTGGCGAAGTGATGTGCGTCAAATGGCTAATAAATATGTGACTTTAGTTCACCTTCAATCTCGTCTCCGTGAAAAGAAGCGTTTCAACCATGGCAACTTCAACTGTTGCATCCGACGCAATTTGTCGTCTACCTGCGCCCGCAGATCATCATATTCTGTTTGGAGATCCCGCACTATCCTGGGGTCCGATGCCGCTTTCTTTTCTTTTTCAATTCTCCGTAAAAGCTCTAATTTCTTCTCAACGAGCCTCTCTAGCTGAAGGTACGCTTCCTTTCCGGCGGCAGTCTCTTTCAGTTCCTTTTTCAGCTCGGCGATTTCGTCTTGAATCAACAACACTTTTCCATGAGATTCCTGTTTAACGATGTATCGAATAAAATGAACAAATGATCCTATCTGACGTTGAACTCACAGTGCCCTTTTTCAAGCCCGTGGCGCTTGGCAAGATTGAGTTAGACGCTTCACTAACAAGACTTTTGTCACATACGCCGCAAAGACATTGTCCGTTTCCTGACTCCTTGTATTCACTGCCTTGAATTCTTCGACAACTTGGATGGATACCGGTGCTGTCTCTTGCCTCATATGAGTTGATTTCTCCATGTTTCGTGATTGCGGGGAGGGTCCTTGTCTGTCGGCCAGTGGCTGAGATGTTGCTATATCTCCGTAGGCGACATCGTATGTCCGTGACCTTTGTTGCGGATGCAAAGATGGCCCATGTTTGGATTCGACAGCTGGTTCCTGAGTTGTCCGTGTTGGTCCGTGGTGATTGTCATACCTCTGATGTTCTTCTTGCGAATGCAAAGACGGTATTTGTCCAGGTGAATGCGGAGGTACCAATGTTCCTCCATGGACGGCGTCATTTCTCAGTGCCTCCTCTTGCATGCTTTCGACGGCTGGCGGTTCTCCTCCATAGCTCTGCGGCTTTTCCTGCGAATGTGAGGATGGTCCTTGTCTATTTTCAACCTGTTGTTGAGCTGTCGGTGTTCCACTTGGAAGGACGTCGTGTCTCTGTGGCTTTTCTTGCAAATACGAAGAAGGCCCTTGTCTAATTTCGACAGGGTGTGACTGAAGTGGCGGTGTTCCGCATTCGGAGTGGATCTGTTGGGATGTTGAGTCGATTTGTACTTCTGAATTAATGACCAGAAACGTTACTATTCGTCGGATGAGCTTCTTTGGAGAGTCATCGTCACTCCTGCAGCAAGCCACCTGTGCTCCGTGGGAGATCATCGTTTTCCAATATTCCGCCTTGAGCTCTGCCAACCTTCTCTCACCAACGCTCAACTCGACTTCATCCCACATTGTCGTAGTGAGATAAACCCTGTCCAGCGCATCCCTCCCACATAGCTTTCGGAATAACCGGAGGTTCTTAAGCGGTGAGCCTACCATGCGATTGTCTGTTATCCGATGGAAATACAAAATTCCAGAGAGCAATTTCTTCTTGTTGTAACTGATGAGGAGCACAAACTCGAAGATCAGAAACGAGACTGGATGGTAAACAATGTGCATTACCTTGAGACGAGCCAGTCACAGATCAGACCTAGGACATCGATATCAGACTTGGACGTGTTACCGAAGCCCGGCGTATCCACAAGGACAACATGTTGCATGCTCTCCTGGTCCCAGAATTTAATCGCGCTGACTTGGTCGGTAAACGATTTCAATCCACGGCCTACGCCCTTGGTGTCATGTCCACTCGCAGCAGATACGAACTGATGGCGATTTGAATGGAGAAACGACACAACTTGTTATTCGTCTCACCGTACTCTTCCCAGAACCCGTTGGACCCATGACACTTTGAGATATTGAGCCAGACGGTTTACTAACAAGATGATTATTACTTACGCTATCACGATGTCATCGGCCTCCAGATCTTTTGTATCTACGAACTCAGGCTCTTCGGCATTCTGAAAGGATCCTCGTCTAATTTGCTGAGTATGTCTCATCATGTCTGGCAGAGGGACAGAAGATCCAGTTGCAGTGAGCTGCTGGAGGATTGACATTGCTCCGTCATCCCGTCTCGGCTGTCTGCTTGAGATAATCTGGTGGGACTTGAGCAAACTTGTTTTTGGTGACAGCGGACGATACCAACTTTCCACATTTTTTGTGTCTATGCTTCGCCCACTATTGCTGCTATTGAAGATGTGTCTTTGAGGACGAATCGCGAGGAGTATTTGCAGGTGCTAGCTAACGAAGAGAATTGAACGGAGCGGGATACTGAAGTCACACCTCCCCTGCCTGCATACCTTATGGATTAATGGCGCGGCGTCACGAATCTGGACGAGGTTATGGAGACTGCAGGAATCCAAGAATGGATAAAATTTCGACCACAGCCAATCGAAGATAGTAAGAGCGCCGAAAGGCGTGGTAAGGCCGCAGCGGACACGAGGACATCAGGAAAAAGGCAAATGTCTAAAGCTGACTAAAAACTGACTAAATTGAACTTTGCGGCTAACGCCGACTAGCGACGGCTAGCCGCAAAGCTGCGTTAGCCAGTTAGCCAGCGCTCAGCGTCTTGCTGTTGCAGTCTGTCGCATTCATCGCCTTGTGCAGCCGCCCATGCGCACTCTCGCCCTTCTGCCATGCACACGCACACCTTCGTGGACCCTCGCCCTCATTCTGGCCACCACCCGGGGCACGGTCCTGATGCAGATGGGCCGTCGCCCGTGACAACTCGCGCCCACACCTCTCGTGCGTGATCCACTACATACTTGAGTTTTCATTTCAGTACACGACACAAGAGGAAGACGGCAGTCCCACTGCCGCCCGTCCGCATCACCCAATGCAGTCAGTGTGGGCGATGTCACAACGACAACTTGCCTGACGCGCTGATGGCACGGTCGGGCAAGGATGAGGGCAGGGTCTCAGCAACGATGCATGTGCCACTGCACCCACACCACCTGATGCCGGACACCACGACGACAATGACGACAGCATAATGCCGTTGATTCGACGCGATCGACAACGTGCGGATGATGCGTGCACCATTGCACACATCGAGCTCGTTTGGTGCCCCCACCTGCCATTCGTATAGTAGAAATGTATCTAGTTCATAGATATACCATTGGTGACAAAAAAAACTATATTGTGCGATAGTAGTGGCTTGTACGAGTATAGGTATGGTGCTCAATCCAATGGCTAACGGGCTAACGCAGCTTTGCGGCTAAGCAAAGCCGTCGTTAGTCGGCGTTAGCCGCTAAGTTCAATTTAGTCAGTTTTTAGTCAGCTTTAGACATTTGCCTTTTTCCTGATGGACGCCTTGAAGAGCCATCATGAATGCTGTCCGGCGAAATGTTCACGCTGAGTGAAAAGGAGTAAGAATAATGTATCATTGATCAAGGCTTGCAGGCGGTCCGTCAGACATGCGTGTTCCTCCGGTTTTCCTTTTTTTTTTGACACGCAGGAACAAGTACTTACAGTCATCGCCCGCCATTGCATCAATAAATTCACACAGTACTTAAACTGGCTTTACATGTCTTATTTTGCTTACACACTGGGATTCTCAAACTTTGTGCAGCTCAAAAAGATGTTTTAGAATATATTTATGCTAGCTGATATTATATTATAATATTCTGACTGTACTTAAAATATTATGTTTCATGTGGAAATGTAATGCTACATATCATTTAATGTTATCACACAACTTTTATGATATTATAAAATACTATTTTTTAGATACCTATATTACATTGTCTAATGTAAATATCTTTTCAGATATTCAAAATATTAAATATTCCTCACTATCAATGATATGGAATTTGATTTTGAAGTATGAAACATTTAATAATTTAACTATCTGAGAAGTTGTTTACATTAGCTGAGATAGTATAAGTACATAAAAGCTAATATTCTACAATATTACAAAAGTTGTATGACAACATTAAATAATATGTGACATTCTATTCCCATATGAAACATAATATTTCAAGTATGCTTAGAATAGTGGGACATGTGATTAACTAACACAAATATATTCTAAAACATCTTTTCAAGCCTTATAAAGTTTGAGAATTCTGGTGTGTTAGCTGACAACTATAACATCTCAAAGCTCATTCAACAACCTGGTTTCTGTTATGCTTGGCCTGGGTAAGGACAAATATAGACTTAGAAAAGGCTTCTAGTTATTTGGTCTTTTATGGTCACAAAGCAAGATTCTTTAGCAAGACAGACTTGGAGAAGAGAAATTGATGGATAAGGTTGAAATCCTAAGTAGATCTAGCTTAAGGTTCTACCTATGTAGGATGGCTTATATAAATAATGTTCAGCTTGTGCTGTGTATTGATTATATCAAAGGGCTGTGAAACTGTGAAAAGCTATGAAACTGTGGAACTACAGAAAGCCATGAAACTATGGAACTGTGGAAAGCTATGTAATCAGAAGTGGTCTAGCTCAGGGCAAAGCATAGATCTTGTATGGGATGAAAGAACTGAAGAAGACAATAGAAAGAAAAATGAGCAACACAAGGGGAACAGTGTGAAAAAAAGTAGGTAAACATAATATTATTCCCTTCATAAGATGGAAAATGCCAGTTTTTGCATCCAAACAAACCAGTCAGTTCCAAGTAGGAGATCTTGTGACATTGGCATAACTAGTACTATTGCCTGGCCATTCTGTTGTGGCAGCATAATGGTGGTCCTCAATAGTCATGATATGAAATTCTTCATGGGCATGTTGCTCCCAGACATTGATCTCACTCTGGGTTGGTGAGGCAGGCATGACATGATTGAGGAATGCTGTATTCTAGGTGTAGATACAATTCACCATAGTGTCAAGTTTGATTTGTGTTATGGGCTGATGCTCATATGGCAGAGGGGAAGGAGTACAGATGGGCCTGTGAACCAGACCTTCTATGATGAGGTTGTCAATAGAGTTGTCAAGAGAAAGTCATAGGAGGTGATGTTTGTCTATGGACAGGGCTACTCCTTCAATTAGTAGTGACTGGATGGAACAATAGGGAATGATCAGGTCATTCAATGATGGTAGTTGAGGAAGAAAGGATAGTGTTACGATTTACTTTTTCTTTTATTCTTCAACGAACTCTGTTTCCTTTTGCGATGACCTAATCACATCACATGACCCAGTTACCACTTGCTTGGTCATCGCTCACTCCTCCATAGTTCCAACCGAGTCCATCGGCTTCGATGACTCGTTCTTACTTAGTCATCCTTTCTACCACATTCCTTGGCTTTCCATGACCGACCCTAAACCTGTCGGCCCTAAACCCATCATGGGAGTATATATACCTTGCTCTTCACACATGTATTCCTTACGCTTGATCTCCCTTCTTGTACCTCGACTACCACCTGTCATCGAGTACAACTAATCAAGCACCCGCTTCCTTTTCTCTCGTCCCTTGCCCCCTTGACGGTTCGGTCGCTACCTTAAGCGACCTCTCTTCGTAAACCCTTGAACCTTGTCGCCTCCCTTGTGGGCCTTAGATCCCAAGGACCTTGGCAGCCTCCCTCGTCGTCTATAGAACACGAGGACCTTGGCATTGCGGCACATCTTTGTGGCCATCCCCCTGACACTGCGGCGCATCTTTGTGGCCGTCCTCTTGACCCTGTAGCACATTCGTGTGGCTATATCCTTGAACCCCGCGTCGCATCTCTGTGGACGTACCTTGACACTGCGGCACATCTCTGTGGCCGTCCCCTTGACCCTGTAGCACATTCGTGTGGCTATACCCTTGACCCCGTGACTCCTTGAAGGGCTACGACCGACTCTACCCGAGCCAGTCGTAACAGATAGTTTGAGGGGGAGGTACTGGTAAAGGCTGAATATGGTCAGAAGGGAGTGAGGGTTGCACAAGGAGATGGGTATGTTCGATAAAGTCATCAAAGTCTGCCTCTTCAAGAGTACAAAGAGTGGCAGTTTATTGAGTTTCAATACAATAACAAAGGAGAAGAGTAAGAAATGATCAATGATCATCTTGTTCTAAGAGGAAAATGAGATCAGAAAGGTACATATGAAGGGTAGCATTCATGAGGTAAATGGTCTGAAGGGATATGATCATAGACCCTTCATCAAGTAACTCACTAGAGATGTGAGCCCGAACTAGGTCCTTTAAGAAACCAGCATAGAGCATATAGTCAACATTGTCATGGATAGAGAGTTGGCAAAACATGGATGCTGGAAGAAACAGCTGAACAGCTTTGGGAGAAGACATTTTTTAGCAGCTATGAGGTTAAAGTGTTTGGAGGTATGAGATTTATTGATGAAGACTGTGGGATGCTACTTTTTGTAAGTTTTGAGTATATCTGTGGCATTGGTGAGATTTCACTCAGGTTCCCACAAGTTCTCAGATGATGGATAGTCCTGCCATTTGATTAGGAACTGCTGTTTTGATAGACTGCCTCAGTGGTGTAGTATCACCTCAATTTTGTATTGTTCTTTTCCTGTGATCAGATCAGGAGGGGGAAATGGGTAGTTTTCCTCATGGATGTCGTTTTCTCAATAAGGAGAAAGAAGCGATATGTGAAATACATTGTGAAACAACCCTTGACTACTAGCCTAGAGGGGCATAGTAGGCTTAGATCGTAACTTTAGAGGAAAAGAAAAAGAAAGTGTCAACTAGTCCACAAGCGCTAAGGCATAACAGTAGGCAGACTAAGTGGAGTGCTCAAGGGGAAAAACCAAGAGAACTTGACTGGGGATGCCAGCCATTCACTTGGGGTTTATATATCCTCTATCTATTTGTACATGTTTGTACTGATTGTAACTAAATATGGTAACTATCGTAGCATGTGATTCCTTATCTCGGCTGTGTGCACAGGTCTGTGCATAGCCATGCAATGCCTTGCATAGCCAGAGGCGTGGATCAGGTGAGGTGGAGTTCTGGAGGTGATGAGACAGTGGGGCATAGCCTTGAAGCTTATCCCTGACTCACTGTGACTTGAATGCAGAAAAGATGATTGGATGATAACAATAATAGCCAACCATGACTTGAAGTGAATTTGAATAGTATGGCAGCACAAAGCCTAGGGGAGCAGCTGATGACTGTCCATGATTACAAGTCCAGCCAATGCTGTCAGGTTTGAAGAATGATGATATAACCATAATTAGTCAACAAGGGAATAGAAAGTAGAGACTTAGCGATGCAGTGATACATTGATAGCGTCACATGGTCATGTCACGTGATTCGAAAAAAATAAGATAAGATGTCGAAAAAGTAGCGTTTGTAACACATTGTGGATCTTCCATGTACAAGAGAGGCATAATTTATATATGATAGGAGAGAGTATTTCAATGATAGTGAATGGGCCTTTCCATTTTGGCAAGAATTTTGGATCTGAGGTAAAGCAATGGAGATTTTGTGCCTCCAATTATACTTTGTCATTCTTGCTAAATGGGGTAAATGACTGTGTGCTATGTGATTTTATTACCTGTCATGTGAGATCAAGAGCCACTAGGGTCTTATCATGAGCAGCAATCGAGAGTTTGATCTGATCTTCTGCTGCAAGGACCTTAGATTCAGGTACTGCCAATGGTAGGGCTTGGAGTTCATAGCCCATCATGAGATAAAATGGGGATTGATTGGTTGCAGAATGAATTTGGCCATAGTGATGTTATCTGCCCATGATGATGGATTATTGCCACAAAAAATGTGGAGATAAGTTTCAACTTCTTCATTTACTTGTTCAGTTTTGCCATTGGTTTGGGGATGATATGCTATAGAGAGGAAAATGTTGTAGAATAGAAGTTTTCCTAATTTCTTGGCGAAAGCTAATGCAAACTAAGGGCCTCTGTCCAAGATAATTTTGTCATATAATCCAAAGCACTTGAAGACTGTCAAGAAAAACAAGGATGTCATTTCTTTAGCCAAGATTGTTTTCTTGGTAGGGCATAAGATCACCCCCTTTGTAAGGCCATGATTGATCATGACTAGCAAAGTGTCAAAGCCACAGGAGAGAGGAAGATCAGTGATGAGGTCACAAGAGATTTGTTGAAAGAGATAATGAGCAGAGGAAGGAATAGGCAGAAGAGTGAGGTGTGACAGGTGTGTGTTCACTTTCATCTGCTGGCAGACAGCACACCCCTCAATATAGCAGCAGACAAAGGAGGCAAGACCTGGCCACCAGAACTTGGAAGCAACCAGTTGCCTAGTCTTAAGGAATCTAGGATGCCTCACAGTAGGATGATTGTGATGCTTGGCAACAGTCGCACAACAAAGGACTAACTGATCAGGCACATAAGCATGACCTTGGAAGTAAAGGATATCATTGAGGAACTCCCAATTGGTGAGGTGGGAGCAGACATGCATGGGAAAGTCCTCAAGATTCTGCAAAGAGGAAAAGATAAAAGGGTCTGAGGAAGAGGAAGCACAGAGCTTGTTGGCCAGGATTGCATCAATGAGATGAACGAAAAGGTCAGGAGGAAGAAGTGTAACACCAGTGTTATCAATATTGATGGGTGGAATTATGTCTGGAAGTCAGGACAGTGCATCTGGAGCAGAGAGTAGGAAACCCAGGACATACAAGAACCTGAGATCAAAGTCCTGGAGATCAAGCATCCAATGAGTCTATTGATGATTCAGCTTCTGTGGCTGTTTAAAATATGTAAGATTCTTGTGATCAGTGAAGACAATGACTGGGTGATAAGTATCCTGTAAGTACTGCTTCCAGGACTGAAGGGCCTATATAACAGCTAGTAATTCACAGTTGAAGACATCATAATTCTGCTTGGCCAGAGAGAAAGTTTGAGAGATGCACTTGCAAGGGTGTCAGTCATCATTTGAGTCCTGTTAAAGCAATAGACCACCAGATACATGCTTTGATACATCAGTAGAGATAGCAAAAGGTTGATCTAGATCAGGAAAGTGGAGGACTGGTTAGGTGAGAAATATCACTTTCAATGAAAGGAAGGTATTCTGGCAAGATTCTGACCAGTACCATGACACAGATTTGTTAAATCAAGTAGGGATCAGGCAATATTGGAGTAATGGGAAATAAACTGTTGGTAGAAGTTGGTAAATCCTAGAAATAAACGAATGTCTTTCACTGTGGTGGGGACTGGCCAATCAGTGATCTCCTTTAATTTGACAGGATCCATGGAAATCTATCCTAGTCTGATGATCAAACCAAAGTATTCAAACTTTGTTGTTGCAAACTTGCACTTTGCTAACTTGAGATGAAGATCCAATTCCATCATGTATCAGAGGACTCACTTCGTATGTTTGGTGTGATCCTACCTATTGAAAGAATATATGAGGAGGTCATCTATGTAAATTACCAACCACCCTTCCATAATCATATCATGAAAGGAGTTGTTCATGAAATGTTGGAACATTGGGGGAGAGTTTGACAGTCAAAAGAACATGACTGTTGGCTTGAAGAGACCTTGGTAAGTAATAAAGGCTGCTTTCCATTGGTTGGTCTCTTTCATCTGAACATTGTTATACCTCTATTGTATATTGAATTTGGTGAAAACATTAGAGTCATTCAATTGGTCAATAAGATCCAAAATGAGAGGAAGGGGATAAGTGTCTTTGATGGTATGTGCATTGAGCTGTTGATAGTCCATGCAGAGACAAAGTCTTCCATCCTTTTTTTAACAAAAAAAAAAGGAGCAGCTTGTAAAGACTGGGATGGGATGATTTTTCTGCTAGTGAGATTTTTTTCAACAAACTTTTCTGCAGCTGCTTGTTCATCTGGGGATAGGGGATAGACTTTGGCAACTTTTGGTACAAAGGTGTCGTCAAGGTTAATAGCATGATCATAGGGTTGTTGGGGGGGAAGTTGATGTGATGCTTCTTTGTCGAAAATAGATTGGAATTCACTATATTCAGAGGAAAGAACAATTTCCTCTTTTGTAGCATTCATGGCTAGTGATGTTGAAGTTGTGAATCTTTGGACAAATCTCTCTAGTGCTTTTGTTGAGGGTGAATTGGGAAAGGAATATAAGGCAGATTTTTGAAGTCAATTAATGGAATATATGGCATGGGCTTATTTGATGTAGCCCTCAGGTTCTTTCTTGTTTATGTAGTCAAAGAGGGTTTGTCAGTCATCAGAGTTGTAGTTCCAACAATGGGAAGGAGGTTTGGGAGTTCTTGCTCAGCTAGTATATTAATCTGCTACATGTTTGAAGTAAAGGTCGGTAGACTTATTCTTGTCTTTGTTAATAAAGGGTGACCTCTTTTTCCAGTCAATTTGGGGATTTGTAGCCTTGAACCAAGGCATTCCAAGGATAAGGTTGTCTTATCCATATTGCATAACATGGAAAAGAACTTTCTGCATAACTTTAGTGATTTTCATAAAAAGTGTAGAGGTAAAAAGAATTTGTTCTTTCTTGTTGATAAAATGATCTGCATTTTATATAGTCAAGAGTTTCATAAGTTGTTCCACCAGGAGTTTGTGTTTTTGCACAAAATCCCAGTCAATACAGGAAATATCTGCTTCACAATCAATAAATGTGGACATGTTAACAGTTCTGAGGGTGCTTGTGAGAACAATCAATTCTACTGGGAGAAAGAGAGCAGCTTTATCATT
This sequence comes from Phylloporus scabripes, assembly GCA_038090435.1. Taxonomy (NCBI): domain Eukaryota; kingdom Fungi; phylum Basidiomycota; class Agaricomycetes; order Boletales; family Boletaceae; genus Phylloporus; species Phylloporus scabripes. The sequence continues at coordinate 782 of JBBPMS010000115.1, read as the reverse complement.
GTTTGTGACTATCACAGGGGCATATTGTACATCCGAGGAATCATATGTCAACCCATATTCTCATTTCAAAAATCCTGGTTGAAGGTTTTATACAATTGTGTCATTTTTGCCCACAGCCACTAATAGTTCTAGCAACTTCTTCATACAATAATAGAAGAGTCACTGCCCTGCAACTGAGTTATCATCAAAAAGCTTGAGCTTTGATGCCAGTAGATACCCTATTAGTATTAAGGTGTGACAAGATGGCTGACAGCGGATATGTTTCAAAATGTTACCAATACTCAGGTAGACTGGCCAGGCATTCTTGTCCCTCTTGAAACAGGACAACTGAGTCTTATTGGATGCTAGAATCACCAGTGCTATGGTCACGACTTCTGGTAATTAATGCTTTTGAGCATTAGATAATATTTTTTTTCTTTCCAAACTGAAACTTACCTGCATTTCCCACCACCACTCTCTAGTCCACATCTCATCATAGTGACAAGTGCTTCCATTGACGTCTGTGTACACTTTCTCTGTTGTGTATGCAATTTCTTCATGAAATGTCAGATTGCCATTGAGCTCTTGAATGCAAGTCATAGGGTTTTGTATCCATAGCTCCAGCTCTTTGTCATCCCTATCTTTCTCACCAGGTCTCTTGGGGTCTCCATGTGCCTAAATAAGCTCACAGCTTTATTTAGGACTGGTTGGTAGTTGATTGACAAGCTTGAGAAATGCCTTCTTGTTCTGATAGCTGGCTTGTGTTTGTGTCCTTGTCTGTGTCACTGATAGGTAAAGTCTAG
>JBBPMS010000114.1:30811-41484 GCA_038090435.1 Phylloporus scabripes | reverse complement strand
CACATGGTTGCTTTTTTCGCTTGTTGTATCGCCTTTTCTGTGGCATCCGTTCTGAAGACGTAGAATCAGACGTCGAGAGCAGGAGAGAAGCTGGTGGTGATGGGTCCTCGTCGACGAGCTGTGGTCCTTGAGGACGCGGCGGCAATGACTGTGGCATCTTTTTCAGAGTCCCCTGCTGGAGAGCAAGTAGTTGTGGCAGGAGCATGTTCCAATTGAAGAGGTATTGTGCGACTGAGGAAGAGAGAGGATTGATTCCTGGTGCGGGATGCAGGAAGGTGCACTTTTGACCAAAAGGGCAGCTTCCGTTGCTGAAGTTGCGACACAGCTTTGCTTTTGTAGTCATGAGACGTTACTCGCTTTGAGTTGACCTGTTAGGTGGACTCACTGCGATATTTTGGATGATGCGGCCGTACCGCACTCATCATGTTGAAGACGCCTGTTTTTGAGACCACGACGAGTACAAGGAGGTTTTAGAGGTGCTGGGCAGAAGAAGCACTCGGGCGCAAGAACTCGGGCAATGGAGTGTGTCGGGAATGAAGATGATAGGACAGGGAAGGCATCTGCGACGGACACAACCAACGCCTTTTAACAGATCAGAGATGCGGACGACACGTGTGTGGCACGCGATTGTCCCGACCACTAGGGCCACACTCCGCCTTTGTCCAAGCGTGCTCCATAGAACCAAGCGCTCCAAGATGGAAGGTTCGGCAAAGCACCCAACGGGTCCTAGCTGCGGATACCAACGTTTGAGGGCTTGATGGATCGACGCTGTCCGGTCCAAGCGCTGTCGCTCGACCGAATGATGGACGAGATGGTTGTGGTGAGGACATCTGGTGGTGGGACGGAGGACAACTGAGGGTGGGCGAACAAGTTCAACCTGTATATTCCATTCAAATTCAATCTTCACGCTGCCCCCGGGCGCTTAGCGGGGGACATCATTGCATTACATAATCTGCACCGGGGTCAGTTCGGAGATGAGGATATGCAAATTGCAATGACCGGGATCATTGAGCCACGTCTCATTGGGTATCCAAATGATGTCCCCCTGGACCCTGGTTGTTAGGTTGCCCATCCAGCAGACTCCCAGGCTTCTCGTCACACAAACCCACACGCTGACCTAGCGAGCCCGGTTAAACCTAATCCAGCACACGTCATACAGCGATTTTCACAAGGCAGGATGGTGGTTTGATGAGAACAAAAATATTAAAAAATAGCGAGAGGGAAATACCGCGGACCGATACAGACTGATAACACTCGCAAGGAAAGCAATGCCAGGGGACGATAAATGCAATCAAAGTGGTTGTCCGAGTTTATAAAAAAGCGACCATGCAAATGAAACGGGGAACAGTATAGAGCTGCGCAGAAGCAGAGCCTCATCGGGATTATATCTGATTACCGAGAGGCGACCAGTGCACACAAACAAAAACTATAGAGGCATTGCCATCGTCTGAGACATCAGGGAGGTGCTGTGACTGCTGGGATCGACCAGGTGATGTGTACGTTTACGTGGCGGTAAACCAGTCACGTCCTGCAGAACTAGTGCCATTAGATTGCCATCATTCTTGCGATCCATGACAACGGAGGTATATACCATGAATGTCAACTTGTCCACCCCGCTCCCAGCTCCGCGAGTGTTTGCGCTCGGACTTGAAGGAGTCGCTTGATGATCGCATCTACTCAGTAAATTTAGGGTCTAGGGAGCGGGCAGAGAAATTTGCCTACCTCAGACTGAGGAATAGCTTCCAATGCTCCAGTATACGAGCTCGTCACATCTGGCTGCCGCCAGTCCAGCGACCTAGGGCTGTTGTGAGTCACCATGTCAACCGAAGGCCTGCGTTCCGCAAGGTGATGTGATGAATACTGCCAAGGTGTGCAGTTAACCGGCCCATCACTTCCGATGAAAGCTGATCTTACGTCTTGTTGATTGTGTTGGGGATGCTGTGTGTGTTGGGAACTTCCGACATCTTCCTGAGGCAGGGAGGCATGACGTGCATATTCTTCATGGTCCTGTGAGAAACGCGGAAAAAAGGAGTCTCAACATCCATCTTACGTACCGACAGTTGTCTGTGCTCGTGTGAGTAAGGCAGACACTGAACAAGCCAAGAATTAGGGACCTCATCTCGCACCCTTGCAGAATGGAACTTACTCAAATCATCACGATGTTGCTCGGCAAGGACGACTTCTCGCCTCGCACGAGCCTCAGCTTCCAGACACGCGGTGTACCGCTGAAACGCATCTTGGGTCTGTGTTTGCGCTCGGGACAGCGTGGTTCTGGCATCCTGCAGGAATTGGCCTAACAAAACAATCAGTTCCGGGGTCATGCTCAATTTCAAAGATCCTCTGACCTGATGCCTGAGCCTCTTGTATCAGTTGCTCATAGGTCGCCGTCGAAGGCGATGACGGATGTCTAATGAGATGGGAACGATGCGATGTCCCCGGCGAATGATAAGCAGAACTTGAGACACTAGAGGTACTCTCTGGACAATATCTTTTTAATTCACTAGGTCCATGGGAAGGATAGACGAACGCATACCTGGCTGGAGGCGTGCCATTTGGTCGACTAAGCCAGGTGGGTATCCTGGATCGGATAATTCAGGGGTGGATACTTCCATCGACTCTTCTATATGTGGAGGTTGCGCACCCGGCCCGAGGTGGCGAAGACGAGGATTGTGTGGGATATTTGCATTATGCCGCTCGATAAATTTTCGTAGAAAGGACAGCTCGATGTCGTCAGGCATGACATATGGAGGTCCTTGAATGTCGCCTTTTTGCATAAGCACCTCAAGATGGGACATTGTTTTATCTTTGAGTTGCTGTAGCCATTCATGTAGCTCCATATGATCCTGGTCCGCACGAGCATCGCTATACGTTGGAGCACAAAGGCACACGTTCACGTCAACGGCAATGACCACGCAATCAGGGGGGGACAGCATTACTCACTAGTCTTGGCGTCTCCGTGCTTTTCTCCAGTATGTTTTAGTGAGTTTGAGAGCACGATTTACCTCATTATCGAGTGTGCGGTACCACTCGCTTGAGCGTCGATTGAGCTTGACGGAAAGTACGCCTGGCTGAACGCGTAGCTGCAACACGCAGCGACCTTCCTGGTCAGGAGGTCCCAACGCACCCTTCTGACCTTGATTTCCACGGGTAGCACCTCTGGAGACATTGCCCAGCTCAGGCCAAGGAAGGTCGTCTGGTGTTTGCATCTGCAGCGCCGAAAATTGTACCTTGCAGTAGTGAACGGGATAGCTGGGAACGAAGGGTAATAGCCGAGGACCTGGAAGAAACCACAGAATTACTGAGAGGTCAAGAGGAATGACTTTAATGGCAGTGGTGGAGTTAAAACTCCTGAAGGATGATCACACAACGTTCTTATAATCGGCATTGTAAAGGATGGAATCGGTGACTGCACTTGCCTTAGCGATGCCGCATTCACGGGGCACCGCCTTTGAATTAACAAGGTATCAAGACCCCCCTCAGCGGCCGAATGACATGTCAACTTACACATGGCCCCCTTGGATCTCCTGACACCCCGTTTGACAGGCACTCGGTGGGGAAGTTCGTTGCAAGGCTGCGTGAGATCCTGGATTGTCGATGCAAACCCGAAACGGACGACTCTCACGTTTATATATCACCCTGATCGCTCACGGTCAAACAGCACTAATTAGGACTAGTCCTGTAATCATACACTATTCCTTTGGGTATCGACTGGTCGTCGTGATGTGAACGAACCTAAACTCCATTGACAAGATGGTACTCATCTCCAACGAGCGCTCATCTTTGCACGTTGTACATCGGCATCCGAAATCGACGGGATTGTCTTTCCATCATGCTGAGAAGTCGACGCCTTGAGCTAAAGGTGCAGCATCCGAAAAGTTGATGGTGCATGCACTCCAGCGAACATATTGCTTCCATGCGTCACCACCTGACTCACGACCCCTGAGAAGATCGTAAACCTCGACCAGCCACTAGTGCATTATCCAATAGAACTTACCAGCCAGTGCTCTGTAAGTGCCAAACATTGGAGTTTTAGGAGGACATTCGGGTACTCTGAGAGTCAAGCTACTCACCTTGTTGCCTCCAAACGCCGCACCAATCTCAGCGCCACTCGTGCCAACATTGACCTGAGGGCGAGAATTAGGATGTACGCCTTTTGAGATGAATCCGGAAAACAAACATTGACAATGCCAGTGTCAGAACCCTCTGGACCAATCCATTTCCCAACGTTACGCATATCTCGCGTCCATAAGCTACTGGAAAGCCCTTGGGGAACAGCATTGTTCCAACTAATTGCTTGGTCCAGTTCGTCGAAAATACCGACGTTCAGCACAGGTGCAAAGATCTCAGTATTCCAAATTGGGTCTGTCGGGTCTACCGACTGAGGAATCGCAATGGTGGGTTTCACAAAGTTCCCCTGACGGAGATCCTCTTGATCATAACGATGTCCGCCGGTCAATATCTGAGCGCCCTTCTGTCGAAGCCGTTCAACAGCGCTTGAATAAACTCCGACTGCGGCACATGTGTGCAAGGGGCCAAGTAACGTACTTCCAGCGAGAGGATCTCCAACCCTCACGGACGCATAGAGTTTCTGAAGGGCATCAAGGAAACGTGGTGCAATGTCACGATGAAGATACAATCTCCTTGTTGAAGTGCACCGCTGCCCAGCAGTGCCCACGGCTCCAAAAAAGACCGCGGGTACAGCCATAGATAAATCCGCATCTGGCATAATGATTGAAGCTATTCAACGATTGTAAGCCAGAAAGAAAACAGGGTATCTCGGGTCAGGCTGATGCACCAAAATACGTACCATTGTTCCCCCCCAACTCCAGAATTGTTTTGCCAAAACGAGACTGAACAGCCTTGCCGACCACACGGCCAACAGCTTCGCTGCCAGTGAACGACACTAGAAACAATGTGATCAACATCAAGGAGACAGGGAGCACGGACATCTACCTAACGGGATGTCCGCATTGTTTACAATAGCCTCGCCGAGATCCTTGCCTCCGGTAACCAGGGTAGACACTGCGCCTGGCACCCCATTGCGCTCCAACACGTCGGCAATTACCTTTGTCACAGCGATAGCACATAGAGGAGTGGTAGGCGAAGGTTTCCAGATATTTGCATTTCCAGCTGCAAAGGACAGCGAGAAATTCCTGAAAGTGGCAGAATCCGTCTTTATACATAAGAGGTTAGGAGGCGGCTCTAAACGCGTACCACCCGTAGACTGCGACAGGGAAGTTGAATGCTGTCAGGACACCAACGACGCCGAGAGGATTTGGAACTAGATGTGAAACGGAGTCAACAAAAAGGAAGCAACTAAAGGGAGATAATTGCCATCGAGAATGGACTAACTTTCTAGAATGGTGTGACCAGGGCGCTCCGACGCTACAACCCTGCCATTCATCATCCGTGACAGACCGACGGCATAATCGCACTAGAGGACCAAAATAACTCAACCACTGATGCGCGTAACAAGCGCGTGTCGCACGATGTCAACGAACTCCTGCACTTCACCGATGCCTTCTGTCTTTATCTTACCCATCTCGAGAGATACCAACGCGCCAAGTGCATCCCGCTAAAGAGCCCAGGAGATGAAGAACAGCATGTTGTTGACGATGGCCTCACCTTTGCCGCGAGCGATTCTCGGACCTGTCTCAGCAGATCTCCACGTTGTGGGGCGGGCAGTTTCCTTAGGAATATATGTGCTTCTTTGGACTTGTCCAAGGCTTGGTGGAATTCATGCGGCGAGGCCTGGTCAGAACAAATGAGCCGGGATGTAGTGGTGGTAGAACGAAAATAACTTACCGACTGGACGCGTGCCAACACCTCTCCGGTAGTTGGACAGACGCTCTCGAGAATGTCACCAGACCCACCCCATTTTCCATCATAGACTCCGGGGATGTCTACACTGCAAGGAATGTCCAGCGCACCGAGAATAGAAGATACCCGTGTCGACAGGTTTCTGGTCCCCTTGCGGAGAGAAGTGACTGTGCTTCGTGACAGCATGGGAGTTGGAGAACGAGGATTTCCAACGACGTGTGCTTGTTGTGCTGGCAAGCTAGATCCGAACCTAGTCTGGCACAGCCACCGGTAAGCCCTCGATCCGTGACGGGCAACTACCCACTGAGGTAAGAAAACTCATATTAACCCCTTCGGCGGCCAGGTAAGGGTCCTCGCAGTACTCGGGGTCTAGCAGACCTATTTCGTATTTGATCCTCGTTGCGATGTTGCGGAATCCCTATCAACCAATGACGCGCAACAGGGGCACCTCGTCGTGGAAACTTTGAAAGCATGGAAAACAAATCATCCCAGGCCACCCCTTGCTGCCACCTTCCACCCGTGTCCACTAGTTCGGTCGTGCCTGCCGGGTCCATGTTATCCCCCTCGGATATCCATACTTGGAGCAGTGCGCTTGGATTCATCGTGCAACAACTTTGTTCGAGGAATGCTCTCCACTTTAAGGGAAAAATGAAGGAACACGTCCTTATCGGAATGAGATGGCCGCACAGCAAACAGTCGCCTGGTTCTTTCCCATACTCTTTCTTCCTCTTGGGCGCATCACATTCATCTGATTCGTCCCCCACTACTAGCTTAGCATCCGTTTCAGAGAACATGATCAGATTGTGCCTGGCCTTGGCCTATCCACCTTCCTTGGGGTCTTCACTCATCTGGACATTTTCTCAAGCCTTGACGTGCATCTATCACGTTTAGCTTAGCTTCTTGTTTTTCGGTCTTCGTTCATTAGCCACCCGCGACCCTTTGGATGGGAAACGGTGACCTGATCTAGAATGCTTTGTAGGATGAACCGGCCCGAAGAAACACGCTCTATCCGAGGACAATCATCTCTTTTTGAAGAGGGATGGCAAATAATGGCCCTCCCATAGCGCACAGTGGATGTGGGTAACCCTCGGTGAGAACCCAAGTGATCGGAAATTTGGATTGACAGATCTTTCTGCGTCTTACATATGCACGAAACTCTATCCACCGCCTTTGCTGCCAGGCACGACCCTTGATTCCGAAAATGCGGCTCACTCTCTGAGCACATCCTTGGATATCTTCCGCGCCTCTCAAAAAACGAAAGTGCGATTACTAGAGAGGAAAGGCAAAGCCCCAAAATAAAACTGGCTCATCCAATCATCCGGCCGTTGCTTTGGCACGGTCAGTCGGTAAAATCTGATATGAACATGGAAGCTAAAGTTTTGACTCAGCAATTTCCGTTATCTGAGTAAGACACGCTCGTCGTCTTTTTTTGGAAAATCTACTCCACCCGCTCTCCCAGGGCTTTTTTGCGTATCTCAGGGGTATCATCGCCGCACCTCACTGCGGTCTGTCGACGGCCGTAAGGTGTTGAAGTTAGTATAATTGCAGATCTTGATCTTGGCGTAAGTACTAGCGCATCTGCGGACGGAAGGACCCGAATACGGGGAGGGACTTGAGTCCCCACCAATAGGGTGCCGATTTCCATGACAGGGGGGGTACGTACGCGCTCATGGAAGCTGGTTCTTCAATGACCCAATAACTAAGAAGGCTGATTCCTTTTACACGGCCGGCACAATTTAGAGCAGATGATTTTGTTGTCCATACTATTCGGACCCGAACGAACTAGCTCTACAGACCAGAGAAAAAAGATGGCTCAGCATCAATTTCGTTTCTCCCTTTCTTTTTCTTTCCCGCTAATGAATTTTTTTCTGCCCTTCTTTTCCTCTTCTTCTCCCTGGGCGCATCAGAATCAGAATCTTGAATTTCATCTCCCGGCTCGGCTTCCAGACTTTCAAGGGTGTGCGCATCCCCCGCGATTGCGTTCGGGTCTGGATGGTTTTGTTCGTCGGCTGCTGTGGGTTGATCGGGCTCTTCCCCATCATCCTCATCCTCGAAGACCTCTTTGAGGTCCGTCATCTTGAGCGTATTGTCGTGTCCTGCGCTGCCTATCCATCTTCCTTTACCGTTCTGATCGACTGCAATCCTTTCGACCGGGAATGACCCGTGGTCGGCAACGACACCGAGGAGCTTGGTAGGGAACAACTGTACGGCACGCAAAAGGCCATCTGACGACCCTGTGAGAATGGTAGAATCGGAGGATGGATAAGAGGATGGTAAACAACACAGTGCATCGATGGACTGTGGATGTCTGAACAAGTTGAAGTGAGGAACGTTTGATGTATTTTTCAGGGTAGTGGACCAACCCGGGAACTCTGTCAACACAATCACCCCAACCTTGATTACGGTTGAATATCGAAAGAATTCCCAATTGAGTACCGACAACCACTTTTGTCCCGCTGTATATGATGGAATATAAGTCCACGAATCAGATGAGAAGTGGAGCGGCCTACTTTTTTATGGAAACAATGGATAGTAGCTCGTCTTCTTGATCTTCGGACCGGGCAAGCGGCTCCGACTTTTTTGCACGCACATCTATCACCGATAGTGTACCGTCTGCGCTTTGTAACGGGAATGAAAATAAGTAAAGGAACTGGTGTGTGTGTGCGAGTTGTACCTTGTAGAAACGAGCTGCTTTTTGTCGTCCAGCCATAAGAAGTCTGATATGTAGTCAAAGTGGTGGGTATATTGACGTATTTCTTGTGGTGTCCGCGGGTCCCAAAGCTAGATAGCACATGTGGATGGGAGGGCGTTGCCCACGTGGAAGATGACAGACCTTTATCACGCCGTCATCATCGCCGGTGCAAAACATGTTCGGGAGAAGATATTTTATGCGATTCACAGGTGAACTACGCGGGCACTGGCAATGTCAAGGGACGGCGGGTGCGATACGGGATCATTATTACTTACCCGTGTGCATGTTTGCGTGTGTCAGATATTGTACCTGTGGATGTGTCGATGGTACTGGGTGCGTTTGGACGGGCATGCGCGATCCAGGGGGACAAACGTACAAGATGGCCCTGGCCTTTCCTGCGGCAAAGAGGTGGGCGCCGTCGTGGTCGGTGATGAGACACCGACACGAGCGCTTGGAGGGTCTGAGCGAGAAGGAGAGGTGGTGTTGGCCCTGCTCGTCGTAGCCGAACGCCTTTACCGAGCCATTGAGGAGACCGGTATACACGACGGCGTTGTATGGATGGAAGGCGAGGTCGAAAATCTGCGAGCCGAGTGGAATATCGGGCATCGTGTCAGCGCTCGTTTTGTCTCTACACATCCATGGACACTTCTTGACAAATGTCCACCGTCCTTCGCGCCTTCTTCCTTCTCGTCCTCCTCCTCCCCCTCACATTCGCCTTCCACCGCACCCTCCTCGCATCCCAATCCTCTTCCAACCAGGCGCGCGTCGAGCCACCCCCAAAACACACCCTCGGCGACGATGCTAAAGACATAAACCTCGTCAATATCGTCCTCGTCGCATCCATCGACGGTAGCATACATGCTGTAGATCGTACTTCTGGTCAGCGTCGATGGTCGACGTCCGCCGCGGCTAGCGCTATTCCCTCTAGCTTCGCACCTCTCGTCCGCACCAAACATGCTACCGTCGACTACGACCTCACCGACGACGACGACACCCACCAGGAACTGTACATCATTGAGCCCCAGAGTGGCGATATATATGTCATGCCAACCCCTACTAGCCCGTTGCAACCGCTTTCGTTGTCCATGTCTCAACTCGTCGAATTGTCCCCATTCAAATTCGACAGAGAAGACGACGAGCGTGTGTTTGTTGGCAAGAAAGAGACATCGCTCTTGTCCATAGAAATGGAGACCGGAAAAGTCAAGGCAATCAATGCCGAGTGTCCCTGGAACCCTTTTGAAGACCTCGCCCACAATGACGAGATTGACTTGGATGAACTCGAGGAACATCGGTCAATGAACAACGAGCCTACCCTCACAGAGGTGTTTGTCGGCCGTACAGGTGAGCCCTTCAAACGGATCCAATTCCTCTTTTTTCAGAGTATCGTCAAAAAGATTATTATGTCACCATTTACACCCGCTCCCCATCTGGACGTAGGCTACCAATTCACAATCTGTCCTTTTCTTCGTACGGGCCCAATATGCGGGATAATGCCGTCCAGGCTGGCTACCGGCGTACTCCAGACAACATCTACATCGGGTCCTTACCCAATGGTCAAATCATATCCTTCAAAGCACCAGGCAGTGACTCATCTATGTCACAAATCCTGTGGGCCCTAACTTTCGACAGTCCTGTGTAAGCGATTCACATATGGCACCTTCGCAGTCCCTGATTTTCTCAAATGCCCGGTGTAGTGTTGCAGTCTTCGATGTTCTCTCAAGTTCTGGACGCTCGGAGCCTTTCGTGCTGATGCAGCCTCGTCCACCAATCTCGGATGTCCTTTGGGGCTTTGACAAGTCTTCCAAGCCATCCCTCTATGATCCAGACACGGCCTATGTTGGTCTTGTGGAGGAAACAGGCTCACTATTCGTCATGAGTAATGACCACTTCCCACTCATCGCTTTTGGGGATACCGAATACAGCATCAACTCCCGTGCCATTGATCCACCGCCCTTAACTACTCCCCGCACAGACCTCCCAGATAGAGTCGACGCGATCACAAAGCGTCGCAAGCTCAGGGAACTCTGTGCAGAGTCACCCTTTGATACTCGATGTCTCACTGGAAAACGTCCTTTGGATGCGTCCTCCCTCAATTCAAGACAGCTCCCTGGCGTCCCTTCTGTCGAGCTCCCACCAGATATCACTTTGGCCAGAAACACTG
>JBBPMS010000114.1:17727-30713 GCA_038090435.1 Phylloporus scabripes | reverse complement strand
AAAAGACCAGAGTTTCTGGGTCGGCAACGCTTGTCGTTCAGTCGACACTTGAGCCCACTGCACCCTCACTCATCGTATCGGAGGCCGTTCTTGGTGAGCATCGTCACCTTTCGTTCTGTTGCAGGTTTACTGGTTTGGGGCGGCCAACTGATGTGCGCTTTTCAGGATTTGGCTCGCATGGCACAGTGGTATACCAAGGCTCTCTCCAGGGACGTGCGGTAGCTGTCAAACGTCTCCTTCGGGACTTTGTCACTCTTGCTGCCCGTGAGGTTAGCATTTTGCAAGAATCAGATGACCATCCCAACGTCATCCGGTATTACTACCAAGAATCCCAAGGCAATTTCCTTTATATCGCTCTAGAGCTGTGTCCTGCTTCGCTCGCAGATGTTGTCGAGTCCCCAGATCAACATCAGGAAATCGTTGCGACTTTCAACCCTAAACGAGCACTGCGGCAAATCACGTCTGGATTGCGCCACCTCCACTCACTCAAAATTATACATCGCGACATCAAACCCCACAATATCCTCATCTCAGGCCCCAAAAGCGGTTCGACGGGCAAGGATGACGGTAGAAGAATGTTGATCTCCGATTTTGGGCTCTGCAAAAAGCTTGATGTCGATCAGACGAGCTTTTTGCCAACTGCTCAGGGCACGCAGGCTGCTGGTACGGTGGGCTGGAGGGCTCCCGAGATTCTACGCGGTGACGTGAAACTCGACGATTCCCTCAACGATGATGGATCACAATCGTCGATGGACAGCACAGGTACTGTTGTCAACGGAAGCACGGGGAGCTCGTCAACGGCCAAATCAACGACGCGGCTAACGAAAGCCATTGATATTTTTGCACTGGGGTGCCTGTTCTACTACGTCCTCACCAATGGGTCGCATCCGTTTGGGGGCAGATTTGAACGGGAAGTCAATATCATTAAAAACGTGAAGCAATTGGATGGTTTGCAGGGGTTTGGAGAGGAAGGTTCGGAAGCTGTCGATCTAATAGAAAGGATGTTGGATCCAGAGGCACATCGTAGGTGAGTTGGACGCGCCTTTCGTTTCCCCCCCCTAACATCAGTCTTATATAGACCGGATACCACATCCTGTCTCGTACATCCCTATTTCTGGGATTCTGCGCGTCGTCTAAATTTCCTTCAGGATGCGTCTGATCGCTTTGAAATCATGTGTCGAGATCCTCGGGAACATAATCTCATTGTCCTAGAGACAGGTGCGTTCGAGATCGTAGGACACGATTGGCACGCAAGGCTCGACAAGGTCTTTATCGAAAACTTGGGAAAGTTCCGCAAATATGACGGAAAGAGCGTCCAAGATCTACTGCGGGCCTTGAGGAACAAGGTACGCCTTTCGTGCACTGTTATTTATCCAGGGTTCTTGATGCACGGCGCAGAAACACCACTATCAAGATCTCCCTGACCATGTAAAGCGCACCCTGGGGCTCATGCCCGAAGGATTCCTGATCTACTTCACTAAACGGTTTCCGCGGTTATTCATGCACGTCCACGGTGTCATTTCCGACACACAACTCCGCACGGAATCTATATTCAGGGCGTACTTTGAGTTGAACGAGTCATGATCGATGGCCAATTCCTCGTGACCTTTTAGCAAATGGCTTAAGCGAAGTCTGTCATTGTCCTACGTTGCGTGTTCGCGCGGTGTTCTTTTTGACGTGATATGTCCATCATATTGTACCCAACCTCGGACGGTTTTGTTACTGATCGGAGATACTTTTCCACACGTGCACCGACCCACACACGTTCTGCTCGTACGTTCTCATGCCTCTTGTTTGCATACTATTTTATATGTACCGACCATGTCAACACTATCACGCAGCTTGAATGTATCCTATCTAGTTTCGCATTTCGTATTATTTTCAGTAAACCCGCAAATGTGGTAAACGTGAACTTTGGACAAAAGGCCACAAGCCTGGTGTTTGGAATATTCCCAGCATACTTGTTGCCACAGCTCCACGAAAACATCTGTACAATGGTGGATTCTATTATACCTGTTTCCGCTGCAGATTCTTGGGTAGTGCCTTCTTCCACGGTAAGAAATCTCGTCCCTGCATATATGGTCGCAACACTTCGGGTATCACGAGTCCCTGTTACACGAGTGACGACGCGATCAGTCAAACGGGAAAGCCACGGCGTGCATAATAATAACATACGTCGGGTGTCTGATAATTCTCGGCGATACAGCACAGCGTGCGTGCAGTGGCACACATGGTCCCATTGAGCATGTGTACGTACACTTTGCGCTGCTGATCTTTCGATTTGAGGCCACAGCGCACTTCAAGCCTTCTGCTCTCTGTTCACTTGTTACTGACGAGCCCACAGATGGCTAGCAGAGAGCACGCACGGTAGTCGGTACAATTCGAGCACGACACTAATTCCTTGTAAGCCCCCTGGAACGGAAACCACGCCTCCAAATCACACTTTTTCGACGCGGCGAGATTCAACGCGCCACTGGCGATGGCGACGACGCGATAAGGCAGTCTGAGACTCTGGTAAAACGCCTCGCTGTTGGCGAGCATCGTGTCGAACGCGTTCCAGCTCTCCTCGGGTGCAGTGATGACAAACTGTTCCACCTTTTCGAATTGGTGGACGCGAAAGATGCCCCACATGTCGCGGCCGGCTGAGCCTGCCTCTTTTCGGAAACAGGTCGAGTAACCAGCGTAGTAGATCGGAAGTTGTGTCTTGGGATCCTCGAACCATTCGTCAGCGTGGAAGGCAGAGATGGGCTGCTCCGAAGTGGCAATCAAGTACTTTTCGTCTTCGTCGGCGATGACCTGTGTGCATGCGATACGATCGCGACGGATACTGAAAGCGCGAGGAGGGACGCACCTTGTAAAGTTCTTCGTCGAATTGGCTGAGTTGTGCAGTCTTGCCCATGACGTCCTTGTTAACCATGTACGGAGGCTGGATCTTTTTGTAGCCACGTTTCCGAAGGAAGTCGAGAGCGTAGGCGATGAGAGCTTGGTTGAGGTCGACGCCGTCATCGGTGAAGAAGTAGCCTCTGTGACCGACAACCTTTGCGCCTGTGTACATTTGCCTGAGCGATGAGGAGGTAAAGGGGTACAAAGACGGGAGGGCCCACCTCGTTCAAGATCCATGGCGTCTAGCCTGAGAAGGACCTCATGATGGGGCATGATGACTGTCTTTTTGTCTACCTGGCCGTCTGGGCCATCCGGATGCCATGTCCGTAGCGTCAGGTTGTCGTCCTATGATAGGCACATTGAAAGAAGGCACCACCAAGGTACGGCGAAACGCGCACCTCTGTCAAGCTGACCGGAACGTCCTTGGCGACAATATTCCCGACGGCTCCCGCCTTTTGGCGCATGGCGAGTTCATAGTCACGAGTCTCTTTCCGTTTAGCTTCTACTTCTGCATCGAGGGCCTTCTTCTGCGCTACGAGATCGTCTGCGGGTTCTTTGGCCTGTAAGATGGAATATCCGTGGTGCGATGGTATGCAGTGGGGTTGCGCGTGCATACCTTCTTCTTGGCTCCGATCTCTTTCTGGATCGCGTTTATTTGTTTGTTGAGGCCGTTGATCTCGTAGTCCTCTAGAGGTGGTGATGTGCACGCGACAGGGTCGATCGGGTGAGATGTGCACGTACTTTTCACCCACTCGGCATACATCTCAATGACTTGATCGACGAGCTCGACGGGCTCGCCGCGTTTGCGCTGAGACTCGCGTATCTCTTCTGCATTTCCGCCTTTGTTGTCTATGAAGCTTGTTACGTCGAGGGTCATGATGGTCAATGTCTGGTTATATCTCCTGCTCATCGAGATGGTATATGAGTTACGTAATCACGTATACTCTGACTCGACGACATGACTGAACCACTCAAAAGTTCGGGTCATTCATGGCTTTTTTCTTTTTTTCTCTCCTTTTGTCCTTTTTCAGTGGACAAGGACAAGCGAGTGTGGTAGGATCCATATGGATAAACAAGAGTAAACAGTTTGCAGTGGGTGTGGACTGATCATATGGTCTATTAGTATCTGCTCCCGTTCTGTTCTAATACCCCACCTTCCCTCTCCTGTCTCATACTCCATACTGATTTCTTAACCATTAATCATGTTTCAGTTTTTCCGACGTGTCTCTGGCTCACTGCTTCCTCGTCCTGACCGTCCATGGAGGGAAGATGGTCAGTGCCTCGATCCTCGTTTCGTACCGTCCAGCTCACTTGACTTGTGGTCATCGTCGTTCATCAGCCACGTCTCACGCTCCAACGATTGGCCGCAAACGTAGATACAGCCTGACAGACCAAGATCCCAGCGATTCCCCATCTTCCGTGGTGAAAAGGACGAAAAATGACCTGGTCAAGGAATGCGACACTGTATCCGATGGGGAGAGCATCAAGGTCCCTGTAGAACCACGGGATGTGAAGGAAGTCACAAAGGGTGTCGAGGAAGTCGATCTCGAAGACAAGGACAAGACAGAGGATCTTTCATCAACGCGTCCTGAAGGAATACCTCTTCCTGATTCGCCATCTCCATCACCGGGGCCCGAGTCCGACTCGCCAGAGCTAGTGAGATCGGATGGACTCGAGGCCACCACAGGCGAGGCAGATGGTGAAGATTCTATTGCCTCGTCGTTGCCCCCGGATGAAGTGGAGGACGGTGCCGAGGACGGTGGCAGAACCGAGGCAGAGTCTGTCATGACCTACGCAGACGCCTCGACACAAGAGGTCGCTGTTCCAACGGTCGAGTCGGGTTTACACGACACTCCGGAAGTGTTAGAGGTCAAGGAATAATCTTTGCGGTCTCTGTTTACGAGCAATCATGCGCCGAGTCGTTGTGGTGGAGACGCGTTGAACCTGCGTTGTACAGTTATGACATTGGATTTGTGTACATACTTAGTGACGACTTACCCTACGATACCCCGAATCGATCATATAATACAAAGTAGCTGAACTTGGTTTTAGAAGAGCCTTTACGCCACTATCGTCACCTGCAGTTTTTTCTCATTCCGCGTCACCTTGGACAAGTTCGATCTTACACGTACCCAATCTCGTTTCATTGGACGTCCAATCAGATTGCTATCAGCAACCAGGAGGTCTACACGAGGCCGGGAGTACTAACATTGCGCAGCTATGTCGGACCATTTCGGTACGTACCGAGTCATTTATGCTAATTCATCTTCTTAATCTTTCTGGAAGTGTTCCCTGGGCGGTGACTCGTTCACGAAAACCGCCGTCGCTCTTCTTTCAACCAAACTGCATGTCCTCAATGTTGGTTGCTTCATGGTTTTTTCTGTATGACCGCCCTTTACGTCTGAGTCCACAAGGCCGAGCGGACTGATAGCCAGCGGTTGTATGCCAGGCATGCTTGTACAGCGTGGCCCCTGAATCGTGCCCCGTTCATTCGTGCCTAGCCGCACATGCTTGGATGTGCAACTCTTGGCCCTGCATCGGGCCCTCTTCAGGGTGGCGTCGCACTTTCGAAATTAGTATCACAACCCCCATCGACATGAATTCCTCGCGCAACACGTGTGTGCGTCTGTAAACTGCCCTTGCGTACATATAACGGACGCTATGCTCCTGGCGCTGTTCTATTCCTTCCGTGATACCCATATCGTTTCAACGCTCCCTCGAAGGAATTCACTCTGAAACTCGTTCTCCCGGAGAGGCAAAATATTGAATCACTGGGTCGATATTTATCCCGAGTTCACACTAATCGATAATTTTCGCACCGGCGGGATTCCGGTACCAGATTGCAATTTGCAAGGTGAGTCCACCACAGATATCCATCCCTATTCCCCGAATCAACTGCGGTGGGCAGGGGCGCAACGGTTCTTTCGTTGATTCGCCGCATACGGTTTCATTCTTGCACACAGCTGTACAACATGCGCCGTCTACTTGGTTTAAAGGACTCTGCCCAGTCCTCTAGCCCCAAGGGCAAGGAGCGTCAGCAAGATTCTTCTACAGTCATCTTCCCTCCCCCCCAACCTTCCTTCAGCATGCCTCTGCAAGTCCACATTCGCACCGAAGTGCACTCTGCAGCCGACCGTCAGACTTTTCATCCCCTCGCAAGCACGCCGACCATCGTGTCCTCGTCGTCCACATCGTCTGCCCCCCGCCCGCTCCCACCCGAGATTCGTGTTCCGACCCATCCGTATCCATATTGGCAAGGCCACACCCACACCCCTTCATCCTCCCAGAGTAGTCTAGAGTCGCCGGCGACCCCTCCACACGTGTCTTGGCTAGGTTTGGCCAACATGTCCGGAAATCCCAACGCCGCTAGCAATGGTAGCAAGATTAATCTCAGTCTACCCTCTGCCCCCTCCATTCCTCTGGCCTCAGATGGACCGGAGTCATCCACTCATCCCTTCATCCAAGGACGGTCATCTCCAAGCCCTCACTTTCCCCCACCCCCACCAACGAACCCGCCCCCTAACATTGCAGCTCGTCCTAAACTTCTTCATCCGACAAAGAGCTCGCACTCCCTCCGCGTTCCTGTTCAGGAATTCTACAACCAGCAGCTCTCGCCCATCGTCGAGCAAGATTATTTTTCCCCCGAAAAGCGGCCTTCATCACTTCCCAGCTCGTCTCACGAGGGTGGTGGGTCTCGCTCTAGCACGGCGCATACAGCGAGGACTAGTGGTGTACTTATCACGCCCGTGAGTCCAAGTGACGGATTTGGAACTGCTACTGTAACCCCTGTAACCCCTGTCCCTATTACGCCTGTGCTGGTGAGCGCCAGGGGAGCTCCGTCCTCATCTCAAATGCAGCCCCAGACTCCAGTAACGCCATCATATCCTGGCGCTGTCGTGCCTTTCGCGCGAAGGAAAGAAGAGGAAGGAGGTGATTCGCCTCGTGAGTGTTCCCCGTGTCTTTCCCCATCATCTCTAGATGCCAATCGGCTGACTCTACCAATAATCAAAGGGCCCTCTCCAGTCTCGACGTTTATTTTGAGACCACTTAATCGGTCAATCAGTCTGTCATCTACACGAACGCATCAATCCAGCGTATCCTCTATTACCCCTCCCGTCATTCCACCATTGGACCTCAAACCCGAGTTCAGAGGGCAACCATTCTTGACAACCCCGACATCGCTGCATTCGCGTGGACTACTCGAGGTTTGTGCACGCGATGACGACTCTGTTTCGGATCGGAGGGAGAGTTTCGTTACTGCTCGAACAGGACAGGGGAGGGAGAGCAGGTATTCTCTTGGACAAGATGAAGTGTTTGTGGACGCAGAGGAAGGTTTTATACGTGACTCCGATGGAACTATTCATCCGTTTGACTCTCGTCTCCTCGATGACCCTTCTAGCATCTCACCTACACCTCAACAATCAATACCCCAGAGCAACCCGAAACCAGTCAAACCGCCTGTTCCTGCACGCACAACTATGCACCCCTACTCTTCGACGGGTGTTGTATCGTTACCACCATCCTATAACTACCCGTCTACCTCGCAGAGCTCAGACAACCACCTCCACCGCCCCACTCCTCCACCTATTGCACACCCCTCCCGTTTAGGTGTGAGTTCCCCGAGTCTTCAGGAGCTAGGCGCCTCTACTTCAGCCTCTTCTTCTTTCATCGACCGACGTTTCGCACCATCCTCATTATATCTCACGCCCCCCTCGGAACGCGAATCGGCGCGGAAAGCAGGCAGCAAGTGGAGATTGGAACGTGTGGACACTGTCCGAGTACTATTCTGGCTCGGCTTCATCATGCCGTGGTGCTGGTTGTTTGGGGGTTGGCTCGTCTCCCCCAAGCCCCCTGTGCACGGACAGAGTCTCGAGTTGGGGCATAATACAGGAAGCCGCAAAGCTCTTGAGGGTGGACGGACGAATTTCGTCCCACTCGTGGCGAATAGGAACAAGAGCGTGCATAGCTTGGACACGGCCAAGATGCACCATGGCTATCCGTTCGTGGCACCGTCTGTACTAAGTTTGACGCCGCCACCACCGCCGTACCAAAGTCATCGAACGGTGGTGTTGACGCCGAAACCGGCCGAATGGGAGAGGCGAGGGACGGTGAATCCGTACGTGAGACGATGTCGTATTGCAGCGGTGATAAGTGGGATATTGGTCACCATCGCTTTTCTCATCGCGCTCATCATGGTTGGGCTGAAGTTTGGTTCTTAAGGCGGATATAGTTGTGTCTTGCATCCTCTTGGACAGGTTTTAACGAGGAACGACGCCGAAGACGACCTGTAACGATTTATGTTCACCTTTGTATTTGTTTCTGCTTTCGTGTGGCCTTGTGCATCATTTATTGAAGAACAACTGTATACTAGTTCGACACTAGCTTTCGAGTCTTTCATCTGCTAGGGTATTGTCGCTTGAAAGTGAGTAATCAAGGTCAGTGTTTCCGTCTGCAGGGGAGAAGGCGTACGGTAGTTGAGAGGGTCTAACAAAGCATTCCATACGTCGCTAGAATTAAAAATGGGTGAAGACCTTCCGATAACAGTAGTCGGATGGTGGCCTGAAGAACCACGCCGGAGGGCTAAGGAACATTATTATATCATGGGACCCGGGATGACTGTACGAACGCGTGATATACCGGCTGGTGCCACGTTGAAACTGTTGAGACGTGTCACGACTAGTTGATCACCAGAAGTGTCGCCAATGCGTGTCAGTGGCGTTAGCAGGCTCCAACGATAAGTCGCATCAGCCTTGACCCATCAGCATATCGTGGAGAACGTTCGCACGTTCAGACCGAGCGGTTCTACTTGAGCAAGTTCAAGGACTGAGATCTCTGCATCATGATGGAGTTGAACGTTCGAACGTTCGAACCTCGAATAGTAGAGGTGAAGAAGACAAACACCAAATTAGGTCATCCGCGTTTGCGTCCGTTGAGCTACTAAAACCGCAGGTTCGGCCCCGCGTAGTCTTATTGGTTCATGTGGTTGACCGGCATGCCCATGTTCGACAGAGCAGAGAACACAACTAATTCAATCTTGAGCGACATCGCGCGGACGGTTGTATAATTTCTCAACAGACGGTGAGTCGCAGTTGAGCCGGGAAGGTCTGATCTAAATCCCGAGTAATCTCCTATAGTAATGTTCCTCTAGAAGCTGTCCCGGCCTTTCGGTACAACGAAAGTGCGGGAGCACGTCCGACCGACCGGGTATCGATGCGAGGTCAGCAATAGGGAATCCACCATTCGGAGCTGCTCACGAGCCTTCTAAGATGCCAGTGGCATGATTGATTGATCGTACTTGCATCACAACGACGCGTCTGGAATTGTTATTGTTTGATGTCATCACTCCCTGGACGTCTGTGGGTAAGCACCAACATCAGCATAGGCCGTCAGGTAGTTAGCAAAGGTATAGTTATACTTTGGGTAACGGCTTCAACTCATAGTTTCATTGTAGCGACAATGCTGCTGGCAGGTAATGTAATAATCATCACAGTGCGAATCTCGAAAGAAGTACGAGAATGTTATCGGTCGCACTTGAGGTTGACGTACGTCTGAAGCGTCCTCATTTGTATCGTCTTCTCGTATGACATTCGGGTGCTGCTGATCTCATACTGGCTGTTGTAGGGTCACGCCTTGAATGCATCGGTGGCGCAGGGTAGTCAAGGCTCTCACAACCTATCTCAGCCATCAGTACCACTTCAACTGATGGAGCTCACCACGGGAGCGATTAATCTACTCATCCTCAAGTTCCGATATGAATTCACATCTTCGCACAAATGATGATTCCATCAGTTCCGGTCTTTTTGTTCAAACTTTGATTCTTTCAAATGGGACAGGATGTCCCGTATAAATGACTGGCAGAGCACGTTAACGATGCTGCCCTTCAGAAATAGCCCCTTCCTCCTTCGCGCCTTTTCCCTTGTCATTCCTTTGAGCAATCTTGGAATATGGGTGATATTCTCATAGATAAAGCAGAGCTCTTGTCAACACTACTGGAAGGGATCTTATATGGTAAGACCAGTCACCAATCAATCTGGGAGAGGAATCACACCGATGCCAAGGTTTCTCGTTGTTGATGTTCGGGGCAACGATCTGGGTGCTGCTTTATCGGCGGTCCACTCAGAAGATGAATCGTAGCATGCTGGCAGTTGCGTGCTCGTTACTCTTGTGTAGTACGATGGTGCGTGTTCGTTTTATCTTTAATGGGCAACAAACAGTGATGTTTTCTTGGATACAGCATCTTGTCATCGACATCGTGAGGGTCAACACCGGTTTGATAACGGATCGAGGCACCAACGGAGGACCTGCCGCGTTCTTTTCGAGCGTATCCCACTGGACGATGGTGTCCAAGACCTGTATATATGTCATTCAGACGCTGTTAGGGGACGGTGTTATCGTACGCTTTGTTTGCCAAGTTGGACTTCAACCGTTAAATGCATTTTACAGCTTTATCGTTGTTTTGCGGTGTGGAGAACAAAACTTGTCATGATTGCTCCCGTAGTCCTTTGGTGTGCGACAGGTGGTAGGTGCTTTGTGGTATGACTAGGGTTCATGCTGACGAACCCAAAAGTAACTGGGATTGCGAGCGCGTGTGCCGAATCGCTCCTTACTACCGAAAACGATGTCTTTTGTCAGGTTCTTCTGGCATGGATGGACGCATTCTTTGGGGCAGCATTTGCTACCAACGTCCTAACAACCTGTGCGTCATTACATTTCACAGAGCTTTGGAAACGTTTTCGATATTACGGCTTTTCTAGCTCTGTTGGCCTATCGCATCTGGTATTTTGATCGCAGAGCCACAAGCTTGCGTGGACGTTCCCTGCTACGGGGAACTCTACATATCATCATCGATGCTGGCGTAATCTACTTCATCGCCCTTCTCGCATTGATGATAAGTTTCTCGCTTCAATCATACAGTCAGTGTGTCATTCTGAACATGGTCAGCCACCGTTTTCCGCTTCCGGACGTAATCCCGCTGAAATGTTCCCTCTGACCATCAGATCGTGCCCATCATCTCAATTACATTTTACATGGTGATAATTCGTGTCGGGTTATTCAATAATCGCTGGGAGAGCCAGCACTCAACTCCCGAAATTAGTTCTCATGTGGACGTAATAGACGGGTTGCCAGGAGTCTTCGACACGACATCCACGGATGATAGTTTCGACATTAGTCAGCCCTCCACGACACCTACGCGTCCAGCGGAGTCTGTTGTTGATAGCGAGCGCTGTTGAACTGAAGACTATGTCCAGTCTGATACTAAAGAGGTAGTGTGACCTCGCCTGCTAATCGTGGTCGTTTCTGCGCTTGTAATTACTTAGAATGTATACGGGCCCGACTACACCGGGTGGTGCAGATCGTTCCGTCGCTATGTCAGCTATTCAACATGTAGTTGTGGCATTCTGGTTATTCCCTCTGGGTATTGCCAAATATAAAGGTTTGGACCTACCGCACCAGCAATCGTCTTGAGGGAAAGTACCTCAGCCTCGTTCTCAACACCTTGAAGTGCAAGAAAACAAATTCTTCCAATGGGTACCTCCAGGACTTCTTTGTAAACACTATTGTACATGTTATTACTCAGCCCGTGCCAGCACGCGAGGATAGACTGTGCTAAAGAAGCCTTTGGCGCTCGAACGGTCATCACGAAACGGGGGTGTAAGTAGTGTGTAATCGCTGGAGGTGGGTATACATATACTAGGCATAGGATGCGCCAACCATGCAAACATACATCAGTTCATACTTTCAGGATTGCCGAAATTTTGCGCCAAACCTAAATACACTTCCAGACCAAAATATTGAAGGTCAGATGTTATCTGCCGGTTGATGCATCACTGAGCGGCACTCCTGGGTTATCGGCTCGATAAACATATCCGACACAAATGATCACTGTATAAAACGCGATTGAAATGATGGGCACCATCTGCCAGTCAGTGCACGGTTTCAGTATGACCATAAACGAGAACAAGGTAGACGCCTGACCATGTCTTGAACCGTGAAGTGAGCATTGGACTGTGATAAAAAGCAGATCCACCCCACGACCACGGTAAGGCTATAAATCAAGGCAGCATCCACAGTGATGTATAGTAATGACCGCAGTTGGGACCTTCCATGCACGCGCAGCCCTGCAACTTTCTGGTCCATATACCAAATACGCCAAGCCAACAGTACTGGCACGGTAGATGAAAGATTCAGAAACACTCTTCCGCATTCATCAAAACACGAGTACTCACAAGTCGCTGATAGGTTGGTACAGAACATCATTACGTAGTAGGCTTTGACCCATCTCGTCATGGTCTCACCAAAGCTACTGTTTTGTGACGCCACTACTGCGGCCCCATAGCCAGTCACTTTGAGGTTTGTCATCATCAACGAAATCAGTCATAGCCGAAACGCACGGACGTACCTCCAGCGGCACACCAAAGTGTGGCTGGCACAATCACGACATATTTAGATCGCCATACACTGTAGCACCGGTATAGCTAGGATGCAGTGCACTCAGCGAGCGATATATAGAAGAAAAAGATAGGACTTACGATGACGAGGTCCCCTAGCAGCGTTTGCGTCACATACACGTAGTTCTTGGACAAAAAAGACCACTGGGACGAATCCGCTAAAAAGGCTATGGGTCCTCCCGGGTATGTGTCCCGGTACAGTATCAAGGCATCCACAATCCTTATCATGTTGAGTATGATATGCTGTATACGTCAAGAACATAATCTTTATCTGGCACTTGACCAAGGAAAATGGAAAAAAAAGCGTACCACTGTGCTGAGCAGTAACAACAGACATGCTGCGCTGAGCATTATTCGGTTCACCCGAGGAGTGGACCGGTGAAAAAGTAGTTGCCAGATTGTTCCTCCAAACATCAGAACCGAGAAGCCTTGTCACAAAGTTCTTGAAGCGCCAGCAGAATCTATTGCCAATCGTTCTTACCATACAAGATTCCTTCCAATATTGTGCCCAAAAGCTCTGCCTTGTCCAGAGGGATGTCGTTGGCCATATTCCTAAAAATGTCTTCGCAAGACCCCAAAGGGATCTGTGGACAAAGAACCAGGGAAAACTGGGGAAGGAGCAACTTTGAGAGATTAGGATACTCCACACTCATT
>JBBPMS010000113.1:26171-42539 GCA_038090435.1 Phylloporus scabripes | reverse complement strand
TCTGCGTCCTTCCAGCCGTTCTCTGCGATCTCCCAGGCGGGCTTGGCGACGAATGCGGGAAAAGCGAACCAGTAATAGTATTGGTATTTCTTGAGATCAGCAAAGGTGATGAGTAAAAATTGGTTCAGTTTGGAGCTGTCCCTGTGTTGGACGATGCTCGTCCACATCTGTATGGGGTGGATGAGTGGCGAGCGAGGTGATGTGGGGAGTCGGGCTACCTCGTCGGCGATCGCGTTGAACAGGGCAGCCTTATCCGCAGCCTTGAATTCTTCGATGGTGTTGTAGTTTTTGAACACGCCACGGGCGGATATCGACCAAGCGGGTACGCTGTGTGGACGGTGAGCTGGCTCGATCGCTGGCGATGAGACGTACGTCGGTGCATTCTCGAACGCGTCCGCGCCGAGGGAGATATTGCATCCCAGAGGGAGATCTTTGCCAGTTTCACGATCTCTGATGGTGCGTCCGACCGAGTACGTCGCGGTGAGTGGCAGCAAGCTGTCCGAGAGTTTGAGGACGTCGATCTTGAATCTTGTGAGTTCGTGCCAGAAAGCGGGCTGTACGACGGATGCCAAGGGGGCGAACTGGACCACGGGCATGATGACGGCTCGAATAAGAAAGAGATGCTATATTGATGCTAGTAGCTACAACACTAGTCAAGCCTTGGCTGCCTTTGCCAGGGCCTTGCGCACGACGTCCCTCCTCGCCTTTTTCGCCAGCATGACCTCGAAGCGGCCAAAGTCGTTCAACGACCGCCGTTTTTGGACCGCAGCGCGTCTCTTTGCCCATGCCGAGTTTTCCCACTTGGCAACAGTACCCTCCTTTTCGAGGTGTTTGCGGATGATGCCTGACCGAGCGCCACGGGGCAGCGACGTAAGACGGAGCGGCGTGAGGGAGAGATGGCGGTAGGGAAAGGACTGGCGGGGTACGGAGGTGGTTGGGCCGTCGATTATGGCCTGGAAGGAGTCAGCAGGACAAGGCAAATGAAGCGGTCACATACACGGTTGTGGTCGATGATTTCGGCAATGACCGCAATTTTTCCAGCAAATGGACCAGAGTTGAGGAGGACGACTGCGACGGGTGAGCATACAGCAGCAGACGGGGCGAACGCAACAGACCTCGTCCGACCTCGACGAACCGTTGAAAGTTTGATTCCTGCGGGTCGCGTCAGCGCATCCGTGCACGACATCGACCATCCAACGCCGATCCAGCTATTTCAGTGCCTGGGCGCGGTGTGGACGAGGACGATAACAAGGACGACTTACGGACATGATTTTGGGATGTGCGGGTGAGCTCAACGGTGGGTATTGTCGACTGGCGCGGCGACGAGACGATGATGGCGAGGCCGTGGGGAGCCAAACAAGACATAACAATAGCGTAAACAAGCTGAGGTCAGCAAATGTGCTGCGACATATTGCGCTCCAACGACGACGACGACGATGGACTCGACAGAGTCATTTGCCCGCCTCGTTCACGGTGCCAACCCCGCCGCTGTCAATCGATATCCACCGACAGCGACGACGACAGCGATGGACCCCTTCTTTGACGACGACGACGATCTCCTCGATGTATCCAGTCACGCATTCCCGATGCGCTCACAAGAAAGCGGTCTCCCACTCACCGACGGCGCTGCACCACCAGCAGGTCTTGGACACTCGAGCGTTACGCTTTCCCAACCACAGGGATGGTCAGAGGACCCATTCCAGGGCAGCGCATCCTTCCCAGGTCTCCCTACCACCTCAAAGCCTTCCACACCACGCAAACGCAAGAAATGGAAATGGCCTTGGGAGAACCCGGTCGTGCCCACCGGGGAGCGTGTTATTGCGCTCAACAACCCGCTCATAAATGACGAGTTTCCGGACAACTTTGTTTCCACTAGCAAATACAACCCCGTCACATTTCTCCCAAAATTCCTCAAGGGTAATACCAAATCACCTTCACTCACCCCTGTTCACTCATACGCACACATAGAACAGTTCTCCAAATACGCTAACCTTTTCTTCCTCTTCACCGCAGCCATACAGCAGATACCGAATGTCTCCCCTACAAACCAGTACACCACCATCGTCCCACTCGCCATCGTCCTCGCCGCTTCTGGCTTCAAAGAAATCCAGGAAGATCTCGTCAGTCATCTTCTTTCATCCCTGCTTTCCTTCTCACATCTCTATAGAAACGCCACCAGTCCGACTCTGAACTCAACGCACGTATCACAAAGGTACTCTCCCCATCCTCCGTATTCGAGCAGCGCAAATGGAAAGACATCTGCATCGGTGACGTTGTTCGCGTCGAGTCTAACGAATTCATCCCTGCCGATCTCGTACTCATCTCTTCCTCGGAGCCAGAGGGCCTCTGCTTCATCGAGACGTCCAACCTCGACGGGTACGCACTCTCCCATTTCAGATTCTCTTCACTCACACGCCTCCAGTGAAACTAATCTCAAAATTAAACAAGCATCTCCTTCTACTGCCGCTCTTACCGCACCTTCTCTCGTCACATCCCTGCATGGCACCCTCCGTTCTGAACAGCCTAACAACTCTCTGTATACTTACGAAGGAACTCTGGAGCTCCTTTCTGACGCAGGTGTCCCTCGCCAGATCCCTCTCGGTCCAGACCAGATGCTCTTGCGTGGCGCTCAACTACGAAATACCCCATGGATTTATGGCATCGTCGTCTTCACTGGCCATGAAACGAAACTGATGCGGAACGCGACGTGAGTGCCCCTGTGTTTTCCTGACTTTGAATCACGTTGTCGTCTTAGGGCTGCGCCGATCAAGAGGACCGCGGTAGAGAAGCAGGTCAATGTACAAATCATATTTCTGTTCATATTTCTGCTCGCGCTATCAATCGGTTCTACCATTGGCGCGTGCATAAATACGGTGAGCACTTTCCATCACATCACTACTATTATTCACAAGTTGTATTAGTGGTTCCTCTCCGGATCGCAATGGTACCTTGCCGAACCCAATACATTTTCGGGTAGAGGTCCGTCGTATACTTTTCTTTATTCTCGTGCTCATCCTAAGAATCTACTAGCCAAGATGTTTGCAGAAGGTTTCGTATGACGCGCTCAGTGGTTCATCTAAACTGATTTCAATCAACAGACATTCTCACCTTCATCATCCTGTATAACAATCTTATCCCCATTTCGCTCATCGTCACAATGGAAGTCGTGAAGTTCCAACAAGCGGCGCTCATCAACTCGGACCTGGACATGTATTATGCACCCACTGATACCCCCGCCCTTTGTCGAACATCCTCACTCGTTGAAGAACTTGGTCAGATCGAGTTTATATTCTCTGACAAGACCGGCACCCTCACCCGGAACGAGATGGAGTTCAAGTGTGCGAGTATTGGTGGGGTCGTGTACGCCGAGGAGGTGGACGAGAGTCGGAAAGAGAGTGCGGAACGCGATGGGGAGGGTCTCAAGGAGAGCTGGCGGACGTTTGACGATCTGAGGCGGGTGCTCGAGGGGACGTCGACAGGCAAGGTGTCTAAAAACCCGTTCGAGGCGGACTTGGCGGTGTCAGGCGGGGCAGTGTTGAGGGAGAGAGAGGTCGCACACGAATTCATGGTGCTTCTGGCGGTGTGCCACACGGTCATTCCAGAGGTAAAAGATGGCAAGACGCATTTCCAGGCGAGCAGTCCGGACGAGGCGGCGCTCGTCGCAGGCGCTGAGTTGTTGGGCTACCAATTCCACGTGCGTATGGTTTCATCGACTTATTTTCCTTCTTTCCTCAATCACGGGCGATAGACTCGAAAGCCCAAGTCTGTGTTTATCAACATCCGTGGCCAGACGGTCGAGTACGAGATCCTGAACGTGTGTGAGTTCAATTCGACGCGAAAACGCATGTCGACGGTCGTGCGCGCTCCAGACGGCAAGATCAAGCTGTATTGCAAAGGTGCTGATACGGTCATTTTGGAGCGGCTGGGAAAGCACCAGCTGTTTACCGAAAAGACATTGTCACAGCTCGAGGTGCGTCCACCCATCGCTCCCGTCCTGTTCTCAGAGACGACGGCGGATAGGACTATGCCACTGAGGGCCTCCGGACGCTTTGTATCGCCTATCGAGAGATCCCCACTGCTGAATACACCCAGTGGGCCAATATCTACACCCAAGCCGCAGCGACGATAAATGGACGGGGGGAAGCGCTCGACCAAGCCGCCGAGTTGATCGAGAAAGACTTATTTCTTCTCGGAGCGACAGCAATCGAGGACAAGTTGCAAGACGGCGTGCCAGACACGATTCATACGTTGCAAATGGCCGGTATCAAGATTTGGGTGTTGACAGGCGATCGACAGGAGACTGCGATCAACATCGGGATGAGCTGTCGATTGATCGGAGAAAGTATGAACTTGGTGCGTCGTCGCGCTGTTGGCATGAGCGTTGGAATTGATGATGTGGATAGGTGATCGTGAACGAGGTGACGGGGCGGGAAACAGCCGAGTTTATCGAAAAACGGTTGAGTGCGATCAAGAATCAAAGGATTACTGGTGAACAGGAAGACCTGGCGTTGATAATTGGTGGGTCGTTCCGTTTTCCGGGCTCGGGACGCCGTTGACGGTCTGGTAGACGGCAAGAGCTTGACGTTTGCACTCGAAAAGGAGGTGTCCAAATCGTTTTTGGAATTGGCGCTGATGTGCAAAGCGGTCATATGCTGTGCGTTGGTTCAGAGTCTGCAAGGGTGTTTGCTAAAGGTTTTGTTGACGTACCAGGTCGAGTATCACCGTTGCAAAAGGCACTCGTGGTCAAGCTCGTCAAGAAGAACCAAAACTCGATCTTACTTGCGATCGGGGATGGTGCGAATGACGTGAGTATGATCCAGGCGGCTCACGTCGGGGTGGGTATCTCGGGTGTCGAGGTAAGTTCCCAGGTGTCGGTGATCACAGCCATTAAATCTTTTTGGGCAGGGTCTCCAAGCGGCACGGTCGGCCGATATTGCCATTTCGCAGTTCCGCTATCTGAAAAAGTTGTTGCTTGTGCATGGCGCATGGAGTTACCAGCGGTTATCCAAGCTGATTCTCTGTATGTCCCGAGGTACAGCTTTATATGGTTTTCCGTGACAAAGAGTGCCACAGATTCGTTTTACAAGAACATTACGCTCTACATGACGCAGTTTTGGGTATGCTCTTTGTTACGCGTCGTTTTCTCCCCTGACGTTGCCCGTTGACAGTACTCCTTTTTCAACAACTTTTCAGGGCAAATCGCCTATGAGTCTTGGACCATCTCCTTTTACAACGTCCTCTTTACCGTCCTGCCGCCACTTGTGATTGGTATTTTCGATCAGTTCGTCTCGGCGCGGATGTTGGATCGGTATCCGCAGTTGTATTCACTCGGACAGCGCAACGTATTTTTCACCAAGACGGCGTTTTGGTTGTGGATCGCGAACGCATTGTACCACAGTCTGGTGCGTTTGTCCGTGTTGAGGTTGACAATGATCTGACAGTTTTGTAGATCCTATTTGGATTTTCGGTCACTCTCTTTTGGGGAGACCTAAAGCAAGCGACGGGGTTGGATTCGGGGCATTGGTTTTGGGGTACAGCGTTGTATCTCGCTGTGCTGTTGACCGTGCTCGGTAAGGCTGCGTTGATCTCCGAGTGCGTTTTCCCCTCTACGTGTCTTTTTTTTTTTTGCTAAATTGCCTAGCCTATGGACCAAGTACACTGTGGCCGCTATTCCTGGCTCGTTCGTGTTCACCATGATCTTCCTACCGTTGTATGCCCTCATTGCGCCCGCGCTTGGTTTCTCGACCGAATACGCTGGGCTCGTCCCACGTCTATGGACGGACGCAGTGTTCTATTTTGTCCTCCTGCTACTGCCAGCCGTATGTCTCGCGCGGGACATAGCATGGAAATACTACCGACGGACGTACCACCCTCTTTCCTACCATGTCGCGCAAGAGCTTCAGAAGTACCACATTCCGGATTACCGACCTAGACAGGCGCAGTTTCAAAAGGCGATTAAAAAGGTCAGGGCGGTGCAGCGAATGCGGCGGTCGCGCGGGTTTGCGTTTAGTCAAACTGAGGGTGGGGCGAATGCGGGACGGTTGGACCAGACGCGGGTGATTCGGGCGTACGATACGTCTGGAAGAGGCAAGCCATCGGGGTATTGAACCCAGAGGTGTTGTATTGCGTATCTTATCCCTTTTTTTCTATTTTGTTTTGCATTTTATCTTAGGAACGCGGACGGTTTAGATGGCTCGCGTGTTCCGAGTAATCCTAGTGTCGTTTTACGCGGATGACTTTCTGTCGCGTCTTCGTTGCGGGGTGAAGCTGTGCTGGTTGAAGCGAGGGTCGGGGCCAAGCGTCGGGCTCTACCTGCTGGGGCGTACTAACTTTTGCAGCACAGCGCGAGTATGTGCTCAGTGGCAATGTGCCTGCTCGCCGTACGCCTGCCACGAAATCAGAGGCTGGACGCGGGGCTGTGAGCTGAGTGCTCGGCCTTAGAGGCGTCTTAGGGGAAAAAGGTGGAGGTCTTGCCAGGGTTCGAACCTGGGTTTTGGGAAGATTCTTCTTTAACAAGAACAGGTCAAAATCCCAAGTGATAACCACTACACTACAAGACCGATGGCTGCAATGGGTAGCAAGTGTATCATATAGCAATTGATTAGAAAGGGATGGGGAAGATGCCATCTATTAGATATCAGCTACGCTATACGCTATCCCCGAACAGCGACCTTGGGTTCCCAAGCGTTGATTTTTGGTACGGCGGTGTTGTATGGGCGGTATGCGCCGCGTGTCCCGGTCAAGTTTTCCACCCATGGCTAAGAGGCGAGTCAGCGGGAACAATGGTGAACAAGCGGGAACTGACCGCCTTCCACGAGGGCGATGAGCTCTTCATCACATCGTCCTCCGTGGGAGGGAGTTGGCGAATATGCTGCAGCCACGAATGCCATTCTGGAGGGACCTGCGTCGCGTTATTGTAATGTTGCGCAAAGTCGACCCATCTGTGACGACCTGGTTGTGCGAGTGAGCGGGCTAGCTGGCAAGCACGCTGGCGTACGCACCTGGCACTTCGTCCTCGGGGTTCATATTCTCAAAGTAGCGGTTACCGAACCTGGCCGAACGGTTTAGTTTTGTGCGCGGATGGACAGTGCGAAGACGGACTGGTCTGTTCCGATGAGGGTGCCAGCTTTGGCGTCGCCGATGTACTGCATCTGGTGCCACCATTGCTTGATGCCTGTTCTGCGTATGTTGCGAATGTACCGCGCGAGGGACACCATGATGTTGTAGGAAGCGAGTGCAGTGTTTATGCGTGTTTGCATACACTCTAGGGATCGATAAGGATATATCTATTGGATGCCTTAAATAACAGAAACCTAGATTCTGAAGGATCTCGTATACTGTGCAAGCATTTCTACACTGATCATTTTGAGACCCCACCGGTCAGCAAATGCTCTGCAGTCGTCTCGCCGAGCCATGGTGCCCATCTCGTCGTCGTTTACGATCTCGCACAAAACCCCACCTTCCGGCTGATTCGTGAGCGTACAGAGATCGACAGCACATTCTGTGTGGCCCCTGCGTTCTAACACACCTCCCTCACGCGCACGCAAGGGAACCATATGTCCTGGTCGAGTGAAATCCGAAGCGTCAACCAAAGGGTCAACAAGTTTCCGAACCGTTAGGGACCGATCATGCGCGGATATCCCCGTTGTGGTACCTGAAGAAATAAGGCTGCACCACATCCTATGACCATATGCAAAGGACGGCGTACCGTATTTATAATCTACGGTGATCGTGTAGGCTGTACGGTGTCGTTCCTGGTTTTCCGGGACCATCATCGGAATATCAAGTTCCTCGAGGCGCTTCCCCGGTAGGGATATACATATATAACCGCTGGGAAATGTGTCAGCCTCATCAGTATTGATTTAATCACGCACGTTACCAACAGACCTTGTGTGCTTAATAATCCAAGCCATCGCCTCTGTCGTACATTTGCTTGCCGACATGATGACATCGCCTTCGTTTTCTCTGGATTCGTCGTCCATAACCACGATTGGTTCTCCTCGTGCAAAGGCAGCGAGCGCATCCATGATTGAATCAAAGGAGAACTCGGCACGATGCCAAGGCTCCTCTAAACGAACGGGATGCCATGATGGTGTTGAGCCATTAAGTTTGGGGGGCAGCATGGGCTTTCGGTGAGACGTTGAGGTTGGCATATGAGTCAAAGCAAGGGGAATGCAGGTACTGTTATACTGTAGAAAATAAATATTTTCGTCGTGTATGTCTCATTACTAAATGAAGACCTGCGCAAGTCTCAGCCCATTGATGTTCATCTAGATGTCCCCCTGGATGGCCGGAGAATCGGGTTTTGATAAGCAGGATAGTTGTTATGAATCAGCTTCAAACACCGAGACTCGGAATCATCTCTCGCACCCTTCTCCCTCAAAGCCTTTCAGTAGCCTTTCAAGATATGCTATGAGACATGCTATGAGAGTCGTTGAGTGGAAACGCTGATCTGTGAGAACGCTGTGAGTTCGCAACTTACGTAAATCAAGCAATTCGGTTGTTTTCGGAATTCAATTTTCCTTCAACTTGTCATCCTTCCACTCTTTTCTTGACTTGGGCCCGTCAAGTCTTCATAGACTTTTACTAGATCTTACACCCTCAAAATATAGACCATATGTCGCATTTGGCACCGTCTGGCAAGTGGGATGCACGGTATGTTGAATTTTTCACCGTCTTTCCTTTGGTACTCATTTCTCCCAGATACCTCGGCCCCGTTCCCCATGACTCTTCCTACTATGCCAAGTGCATGCTTGGTGGTGTTCTCGCGTGTGGTGTCACGCACGCCGGTATCACACCGCTGGATGTGGCCAAGTGCAACATGCAGGTCTGTCGCCCTTTCAAATGTACCGTTCCATTTTTTTTTAACACTTGGCTTTCGCAGGTAAATCCAGCTAAATACAAGGGTCTTGGTTCTGGTCTCGCCACCCTCGTTCGGGAAGAGGGCCAAAACGGTATCTGGAAAGGTTTTGGTCCTACCTTTGTCGGTTACTCCCTGCAGGGCCTCTTCAAGTATGGTCTCTACGAAGTGTTCAAGGATACCTACATGAACCTGGCTGGCCAGGAGTTGTCCACCAAGTACAAGCCCGCTATCTGGTTGGCTGGGTCAGCATCCGCAGAAGTCTTTGCTGATATTGCGCTTTGTCCCTTTGAGATGACAAAGGTCAAGATTCAGACGAGCCCCAGCGGTACGTTCCCAACTGCTTTCGGCGCCGCCCTCCAGGAGATGCGCAAAAACAAAATCGAGACCCGTTATCCCTTTGGTTCTCTTGTTCCTCTCTGGTCGCGTCAAGTGGGTAACTCCATACTTCCCTGACGTTCCCCTGCTGACAGCGTGTATTAAGATACCCTACACGATGGCCAAATTCTTCTTCTTTGAGAAGATTGTCCAACTTTTCTACACACATGTCTTCACGGAGCCCAAGGAGACATATGCAAAGACCACCCAGCTTGGTGTTACCTTTGCTTCTGGTTACCTCGCTGGTGTGGTTTGCGCCATTGTGTCTCACCCGGCTGATACTGTCGTGTCGCTCATGGGCAAGCCTGCTAACAAGGGAAAGAGCATTGGTCAGATCGCATCCGAAACTGGCGCGCTCACTCTTGCCACCAAGGGTCTCGGTACCCGTGTGCTTATGATCGGTACTTTGACTGGTAAGTCCCATTTCTGGGCTCATGGGCGTTGTTCTGACACGTTGATCAGGCTTCCAATGGTGGATCTACGATACCTTCAAGGCCTCCATGGGTCTTGGTACCACTGGTGGCAAGTAGACCCTTGGAGACCCTCTCTGTTTGCCCGTAGTACATTCACTCGCCGTAATACTTTTTGGGTTGCAAGACATTGTTCATATAGACGTCCGCGATGCAACCCTTTGAATCACCCAGTGCACGGTGCCTAGTATATGTAGTATTAACACCAGGCAGCGAAGCAGGTCCAATGGACGAGCGTCGGAAGTGCCACGCTGTATCTAAGCCTGACGGCTCAAGGGAAATCGCTAACTTGAAATTTGGTCAATTGCCCAAGTCAATTTCATATGGACGGACATCCAATTCGCGTCCACCATCCATTACCGTCGTATGGTTGTATCGCGTTGGTTGTCTTGATGGGACTGCCTTGTATACAGCCCGTCGCAGGGTATCCTAAAGGTTGACTGAAGCGGTCGCTTTCGCGTTCGTTGTAATGGTGACCCCTTACACTCTGGAGATTGGAGATTCCATGAGCCGGCGAAGGGGAGGTGGTGGAACGCAGCCCAGAAATGGAATCGAAACGGTCATTCTGCCTTGGCGTGGCTCTTCGAACATTTGAGCCTTTTGGCCGTGATGCACTTTGAGCGAGGTAGATTATACATTTGTCGTTCGGGCGACACGAGCAGGTGCCATTCCCGAGCCTGCACTGCTCTCCAGTGAAATTGCAATTCTTCGGGTATCCTCTTTGATCAGCAAGCCGGAAAGACCTTGGACCTTACGATGCTGCTTGACAACATGGCGTCGCATGAACCTAGTATGAGATGCGTGAAATGCATGAACGATGGGCTTTTTTCGGGTACGACATAATCTACATCTCCGCAGCACCGCACGGCCAATCGACTAATATACATACCCGAGTATCTTGCCACCGACGTTTTTGCGACGTGCCTCCTCATGGTCCAAGATACCAGATGATGTAGTCTATAAGCTATTAGCATTGTACATAGACGGGTGCTGTGTCGCGCACAAGGATGATGTACCCGAACCCACGGGCGGGCAGGAGCAGATTGACCCACGTCTCGATTTGGGTCACTTGGATGTTGAAACGAGGCGATATGACGCCTGTCTTATTGAGTCGGCCATTCAGCTGAACGACAATCTTTCCTGAACGGTGGTCATCGATGATCTCGAATTCGCCAATGTACCCTGCAGGGAAGGGTGTCAGATGCGCTCCGTGTAGCGTAGGAAACTTGCCGTGTCTTTGCATGACAGTCAGGAATTTGACAATAACTTTGGATGAAGGTCGGATGAGAACTTGGCGTTTGCCACGGCGTTCTGCGTTGACAATGTTGTTCTGCAATGCCATCTAAATCCACAGAGCGGTCACGCGCTCGACAAACTCACAAGGCAGTCGTTCTGAGTAATGTGTTGGGGGCTCGTCATGGACATGGAAAGCGCGGAAGCTCACCAAGACGGAAACGCGGACCATTTTGATTGAGGAGACGTTCTGGCGGGTAGTCTTGTGGTTGCAAGCGGTGTCGATGAGGTTGGTAGAGTTGTGGCTGTGATAAACTGTACAGTACCACTCAGCCACATTTCGGGATTTTGCGAACGCAGCCATCATCACCAACGACAGCTTCAACGTCGACAGCAACCAGTCACTATGGTACGACCGCCCACAGTTTGCCCGCAACGTGCTCATTGTGCCCTAGGGTCGCGTTCGCACCAAAACTACAAAGAGAGCATCTCGCGTGCTCATCGAAAAATAGTGCGTGCTCTCCTCGTCTTGCCCAACCCCAGCCAACATCGCCCAGCTACCCACGCCTCACACTCGACTTCCACACCAACAAGCGTATCATCGATGAAGTCGTCTGTATCTCTTGCTCGGTCTTGACCACCTCTCTAATGCCTGGTTCGCTAGGCGGTCGTCCCCTCCAAGCGTCTCAGAAACAAGATCGCCGGTTTCACGACCCACCTTATGAAGCGCATCCAGCGTGGCCCAGTACGGGGCATCTCTTTCAAGCTTCAGGAGGAGGAGCGTGAGCGGAAGGACAACTACGTCCCCGAGGTCTCTGCGCTTGACACGACCGCCACCGGACTCGAGTTGGACGGCGACACTTCCGTGCGTCCCTTTGTCTTTTATCAGACTTTTGGTGGGCTGATGGGTCGGTAGGAAATGCTGAAAGCGCTCAACTTTGACATACCACACAACGTCGTGCAGGTGTCTATCGCACAACCAGAGCGGGCACCTCGTAGGGAACGACGCAATGTACCTGGTGCTGCACGGTCATAAAATGCACCTTATCCACTTACATGTACCTCCGTTGGAACGAGTATGTCTCATTATGCAGGTGCTATAACATTAACGCCTTGCGCGCATCGCCTGCATCATGAGAGCCCACTGTCCGTCCACCCTCTAGACACATATTGTTCATGTGAGACTGGTAAAGTAAATAATCAGGCAGACAACTGCCAGAACGCTGTAAAATTAGGTACTTTCACGACCCCTCGGCCGTCTCCACGATATCATACACGAGCGCCGTCAGCACGAGCGCAGCAGCAAGCACCAACCCCACCGCGCTGATACGCGTCGGCCCCATCGCCGAGCTCGGCGACAGACACGGAAACGCCCTGAACACGGGCACGGGCACCTCCCCCTGTGTCGACATGGGCGGCCGCACATCTGCCACCGTGCCCGCGAACACCTCGTCCCTCGTGCCCACGCTCGGCCGCGGACTGCGCCCCAGCACGCTCCGCACGCTGAGCGACTGTGACCGCGACGACGAGGGGCTGATCAGCAGAAACTCGTCCATGCCTGTGTGCATCGAGTGCGTGATCGAGCGCGAGGGCGAAAGCGAGACGGAGAGCGACGGCCGTCGCTGCTTGCTCTGGGTCTCGTCCGACGTGTCGAGCAGGAGGACGGGCCGGTCTGTCCCGCCGACCGCCGAGGACTCGCCGTCGGCCACGACTTCTTGGCCGTAGTAACGATGCTTGGACGGCGACGAGACGCGATTCATGACTTGCATTGGGATGGCACTCATCGTCGACCGCACTGCGTCCTCTGACCCTCCTGACACGAATGATTTTATCTCCTCTGTGCTGTCGGGGTCTCTGTCGGTGGAATCGGTAATTATGACAACAGGTATATTATCCACGGGGGTCACGGTCAGCTCTGGTGCTGTCGTTGGTCCTACCGGTGTGGAGGGGGCGATCTCAGAGATTGGCGGCATTTCAGGGGAGACAGAGGGGTCCAACACTGCAGAGGCCATGTGTCTCTTGGAGACGATAAAAAGAAGAAAAGGAACGAGTAGGTTAGAAGGAGATGTGAATATGAGTGACGCCCAGTTTAAAATTATTGCAAGGGCACCCTAAAAATAACATCGAGGATCAGCGTGTCGTTCAAGAGGTGACGACAGACGTACGTTGGTTTGAAAGGGTATCACAATGAACCAGGGTAATATTGCGGACCAAAAAATGGCCATTTTATTCGAGCATATATTTCCTCGCAGGAGGTTGTAACGAATGACGATCGTGAATACGGGAATGGATGTGATGAGGACGGCTATGACGTAGTTAGTATACACGAGATGGAGGGGCAAATGATGCACCTAAAGGAAACAGATAGCTAGAGACTTGTGCTACGGTACTCAAGGCACCATGTCCCGTATCCGCGACGAGTACTTGCAAAAGGGTCGCTCCACCCGGGAGGACGAACGCCAGACCACCCAGCCATCCGATTGGAATGTAAATGAGGCATGAAATAAAAATCGATGCCCAGACGGCGAGACGAATGTTGACGGAGGTGTGGGTGTTATTCACCCATGCTGGGATAGTAGTAACCTGTCGAAGTAAAGGTGTTGGTGAGAGCAACGCTGAATGGATGAGGACGGACGAATGAGAAATTCGAGAGGACGAATCCTACGACGGTGGATTGGTTGTGCCCTACCACTGCAATGGGATTGATGTGGAGGCCACGAACGGCAAAGATGACCACCCATATGATGGCAACGACGATGAGAACAATAAATGAGGCGATCTGGAAGATGATGTTGTCTACGAGGTGTACGAGACTGAGGGGAAGGATGAGGGCGAGTGTGATCTATGGCTAGGATGAGCATTTGACGTAAGAGGAGGTGTGATGCTCACAAGGGTCCCAAACGACCCAAGGATGTATCCAGAGAATGCGCTCGAGGCGTTGAGCGGGATTTGATCGACTGGATGTGGTGAGCTCGGGTCGGCATGTCGGGAGACAAGACGTACCGCACACCCAGCCATGGGAGAAGCTAACGGCGCAGGTCTTGTGCGCGACGCTGACGAGGAACGCATCCATGCTCTGCTCATGGTCGGCACGAGGAACGGTGCGGTAAAGCGAGCTCACCTGAAAGGACTCGAGGAGACTGGCGATGACCAAGGTCTGCATGGCAAGATACAACAAGATTTGGACGACAATGTGCCAGCGTTTACCGAGGAAGAGGTGTGCGATGGTGGTAAACTCGATAGATGCTTGAAATGATTCGTTTCCTTCGATAGAGGACATTGTTTCGACGATGAAAAGCGCTGCTGCCCCGGAGAGGAGGGAAATTGTGGCAAAGGTGAGTATGGGACTGTGCAGGAGGTCAAGCAAGAAATGAGAGGAAGGAGGGCACGCACGTCAACCATCCCGCTTGCTGGAAGAGGAGGGGGATGACGACAAGCGAGGGTCCAGTGATGCTGGACACGAGGAGGGCGACGCTGCCCAGAAAATTGATGGTGCGGGGCATGACTGAGTGAGACTCAAGCGAGTTTAAACTACATGAATGTTGTTGCAAGACACCGCCATCAACCCATCAGATTATCATTTAACATCGCTCAGATTCCCTCCAGCTGCTCGCGCGATCCCTTTGAGCATCGACTCCAACTGCTTCTCCATACCCTCCTTTCGTTTCTCCTTGCCCTTTCGACGCCTCCCACCCTCCTCTTCCTCTTCCTCCTCCTCTGCTAATCTCATCTGCTCCACCATGAACTCGCCCACAAAGTCGGCTACAGCTTGCTCCCCCACCTCGGCATGTGCCCGATTCCCCCAGCGCCACTCGTACGCCTGCGCATTCTCCTCTCCATTTCCAACCCCCTGTGTGGCAGACACGCGTCCGCGGCGCTTGCCTGTCGCAGCTTTGAATTCTCCGATCCGGACACGATCGAGATAGCCCTGTCGGACAAGCTGTTGGAGAAAGACATCAATAGACATGGCACGGTGTGTGGACTGGGCATTGGAGGGGATCGTGCTGTTTGGCAAGATTCGGAGGCGTTTCAGGTTGGCTCGCAGGTCCACTATGCCACTGGTCAGAGAAAGGCAGTAATGGGGACAAAAGGACGCACATTCAGACATAACCCGTCCACTGACCAGGATGAGCGCGAGAATGACGTGCAGCTGGCCGAGCGCACCAAGTTGGTCCGCGGTGCTCCAGGCAATGATGCTGCCATAGCTGCGGGGCATATCATCGTCATCCTCGTCCTCATTGCCCTCGGCAATTTCCTCTTCGAGGAGGCGTTCATCGGACAAGGCAGCTTGTTCGATGATGACAGGGTTCAAGGTAGAGCGAAGTATGTAGGTTTTAGAGCCCGCCGCGGTGGCTGGCGATGTAGTGAGAACAACAGCATCGAGGAAAGGAGAAGTAATGAACCTCTTTTCTTGACGCCTGTGGCGTTTTGGTCCTCGGTCGAATCCTGGTCGCGATAACCGCGGGCTTGGAGTTCGACGAGTTCCATCGCAAACGTTTTGCGAAGGAGTGCTTGTGCTTGGATTAATACGGCATTGAATGAACGCGTGTGCGTGCCAAGGACTAGACGCGTCTTGTAAAGAATGACCGTACAGGCGAGATAGAAGCATACCCTTCTTATTGATGTCCTCGCGACGTAAAGGGACGCGTTTGTGCTCGCTGAAGAGAGCGAGTCGAACTAGGTCGCGAGCTTTTTTCTCGTGGAACTGAGGAATACATGAGCGAAAGAGATGGCAACGAGGTGGGAGACTGACGTCGGCGCCATCTCCATCGCCTCGTCGTCCTTGTGTGGGCTCAGGGTCCACTTCTTCGTCGAGATCCATCCCGGGGGCGTCTTCGTCGCTGCCTTCTTCATCATCCGAATCTGCGCGTCGCCCACGGGCGCGTTGTGAGCGGTACTGGGACGGCTGAGGGTCTCTTTGGGAGCGCTGAGAACGACTTGGACCAGCGCGACCAGGCATGGTCCAAAAAGAGACGCGTGCTGTCACGTCACAGATTAGTACCACTACTACGGTAAGTTCCAACGAGCGCTAATTCTTTCCGAGCAGATGACCATTTGGGGTTACCACGGTCCTTTAGTTTAAGTGATGACGGTAAGTTCCAGCGAGTCTAATTCAGTCTCTGTGAACTCCCATCGAATGACACCAGCACCGTAGAAAAAATATATAAACGGCCTCTCATGGCCTCAGTTGAACT
The DNA here is from genome assembly GCA_038090435.1 of Phylloporus scabripes. Classification (NCBI taxonomy): domain Eukaryota; kingdom Fungi; phylum Basidiomycota; class Agaricomycetes; order Boletales; family Boletaceae; genus Phylloporus; species Phylloporus scabripes. The sequence continues at coordinate 26,403 of JBBPMS010000113.1, read as the reverse complement.
GAAATGGCGCTCTTTTACGTGTACGTGCTGTGGTTTGCCTTCTGCTTTCCTCCCAACCTTTCACCATATCTCAGCCAAGGTCTGCCCATCGGATGGATTGCCCTCATGCTGGCCTTGTTGGCCTCCATGGGTGGTTTCATCTTTGGTGTAAGCCAGTCACCCTTGCAAGCGACGTTTCTGACAGCCCATCCAGTACGATACCGGTCAGATCTCCGATATTTTGCTCATGGAC